>WBNM01025573.1:19250-41503 GCA_013399055.1 Ramphastos sulfuratus | reverse complement strand
GAATTCTGGATCAGGTATGAGCTGTTCCTGAGAATTCTGGATTAGGTATGAGTTGTTCTTGGGAATTCTGGATCAGGTATGAGCTCTTCCTGAGGATTCTGGATTAGGTATGAGTTGTTCTTGGGAATTCTGGATCAGGTATGAGCTCTTCCTGAGAATTCTAGATTAGGTATGAGCTCTTCTTGGGAATTCTGGATTAGGTATGAGCTGTTCTTGAGAATTCTGGATTAGGTATGAGCTCTTCTGGGAATTCTGGATTAGGTATGAGCTGTTCTTGAGACTTCTGGATTAGGTATGAGCTCTTCCTGGGAATTCTGGATTATGTATGAGCTCTTCCTGATGTTTCCTGTTCCAGCTTTCCCTGCTGAACCACTGATGCAAAGCCACTTCCTCTTCAGAGCCAGCACAGGACACAAAACAAGGGATGAAGCCTGCAGCTGCAGGGATAATTTCTCAATCTTGCTTCCCAAATGCCTACAGCTAGTGGGGGCAAACACTGCCCAGAAGACAAAACACCAAAGCACCTTCTGCTGCTTGCCTGGACTGTTTGGAGGGATTGGCTTTTTACAAAGCTATCTGCTGCATCCTGGCAAGAAGAAAATTCCATCCTCAGTTCTTCTTCTGAAAAAAAAATAATCACTTTTATTTTTTTTTAGAGAAATCTGCACAGCCTCCATTTGTTGACTGTCTTCCTGTGTTGCCAGTGAGTGGGCATTTTTCCTCTCCTATTATATCTGCTGTGTGTTTGCTTGCCTCATGGGCTGTGTTTTGAATGCATTTCTCTGCCATACTGACTTCTTGCTTCTTTCCTTTCTGAGTTTGCTGAGTGGTTTATTTGCGTCTTGCATCTGCACTCTGCTTTGCTTTGCTCAGCTGGGTTTAGCATCCTGATTATCTGAGAATGTGCCTTCTTTTGTCTTTCTCTGGTCATTTTAACCTCTTGAGGGTTAGCATTCTGTTGAAGAAAGAGACTGCAGGGGGAGAATCCATAAATTGAAACCCTTAAATTAAGTCCTACTGACAGCAAAAAGAAAATTCAAAAACAAAGCAACAACAACAACAAAAAATAGACAGAACTAAAATTACTAAAACAGGCAGAGGGTTTTAAAAGCTGCATAATTTCTGCCCACAGACATCATCCAGATGTTGCTTGATAAAAAAGAATCATAGGATCATAGAATGGTCTGGGTTGGAAGGGATCTCCAAAGGTGAACTAGTCCAGCACCCTCTGCAGTAAGCAGGGGCAGGTTGCCCAGAGCCTAAGTATAAAAGAATCACATTTACTGCATTGTATGAGCCCTGTCTTTGTGTGTGTGTGTGTGTGTGTGTGTGTGTGTGTGTTTGTGTTCAAGAAAAAGATGAGAACTCAAGGCTCAGTCATGCACAACTTCCACTGCAATCCAAACCTTAGCATGGGTTGTGGCCATGGTGCAACTCCTCTGCTAGGAGTCTGCAAGGCTTAGCAGCAGCTTTTGCCACAAATGAACTTAAGACCTGACTGCTTCAGGGATCATTGGGGTCATTCTCTGCCTACAGAAATAGCTGAGAAGGTCTTGTGGGCTCCTTTCCTTGCTCCACATCACCTTGTGGAAAGCCAGGTGTCAGTGTTGGCATTTATTGCATGCCACTTGATGAGACAACTCTGCTTTTAAAAGTGAACAGTTCTGTGTATCTCATAATCTGCATTGAAGATTGCAATCATTCAACTCTAGCCCAGCCTGGGAATAAAGGAGAATGTCAGAAGGAGAAAAGAAGCACTGATGGAGTGAACTCAAAATAAGTTTCAAGAAGAGATGAGTGGAGCTGACAGATGGTGCAGCACTTTAAGGAAATCACGACTTTCCTCTCCTTCCATCAGTTGCTAAGGAGAGATCAGATATGGAAGAGCACCAAGAATATCTGCATTCAGGTAATATGTAATGCTCACCACTGCTTGGATGCCCATGAAGCCATTTACACTCCTTCCATCTTAATCCAACCTGCTTCTTGGGTCAGTGTCATCCATCTCTGTGACTCTTTCTTTCTTAGGAAGGACACAGAGCTGTTGGAGCGGGTCCAGAGGAGGCCACAAAGATGATCCAAGAGCTGCAACACCTGTGCTAGGAGGATAGACTGAGGGAGCTGGGGGTGTTCAGCCTGGAGAAGAGATCACTCTGGGGGGACCTCAGAGCTGCACTGCAATACCTAAAGGGATCCTACAGGAAGGCTGCAGAAGGACTTTTCATGAGGGTGGCTAGGGGGAATGGTTTGAAGCTGAGGGAGGGTAGGTTTAGAGTGGAACTTAGGAAGAAGTTCTTCAGTGTGAGGGTGGTGAGACTCTGGCACAGGCTGCCCAGGGAGGTTGTGGCTGCCTCCTTCCTGGGAGTATTCAAGGCCAGGTTGGATGAAGCCTTGAGCAGCCAAGTCTAGTTGAGAAGTGTCCCTGCCCATGGCAGGGAGGTTCTTTTAGATGATCTTTGAGGTCCCTTCCAACCTGAGTCATTCTCTGGCTCTTTACTTCTAAGGCAGAAGCTGGGAATGCTTTCTCTTTTAAACTGACCAGAATGCTGCTCAGAAGTGGCTTCCAGGAGACCTTAGAGTAGCCTTCCAGGATCTCAAGGGGGCTACAGGAAGGCTGGGGAGGGACTATTGACAAGGTCTTGCAATGACAGGACAAGGGGCAATGGGTTTGAACTGGCAAAGGGGAGACTGAAATTGGATGTTAGGAGGAAGTTGTTTGCAGTGAGGGTGGTGAGACACTGGCACAGGTTGCCCAGGGAGGTTGTGGCTGCTTCCTCCCTGGAGGGGTTCAAGGCCAGGCTGGATGAGGCCTTGAGTGACCTGTGCTAGTGGGAGGTGTCCCTGCCTATGGCAGGGGGTTGGGAGTGGATGATCCTTGAGGTCCCTTCCCACCTTACCCTTCTATGATTCTGTGATTCTAAGTGCTAACCAGCACCAACCCCCCCCATGCAGTTACACAGGTCTTGAGCTGTAAAGGCAAATGGGAAGATGTCAGGACCTATTTCCTTACAGCTTAGTGACTCCATGTTCAGTAGCTCCTTTAAATCAGAATACTGATTTTTCTCTTTTCAGTTTTCCATGGCATGGGAATGCATTTCCCTCCTTACCATTCCAAGGATACCTGCTGAGAGGGGATGATGTAATGGTCACCACTGAAATGAAACTCAGGTCAGCTGAGGAGACTGAGTGTGCAGGACAGGCATTTGTACAGAAATTCATCTGGCAAAGAGAAAAAAAGAAAAAAAAAAACAAAAAACCCCCCCAAAAAAAGCAGATCATTGCTTGCTTTTTTAAAATGAGATTTCAAGATGCATACTGTTTTCTCAGCTCTTCCTTCAACAGAAGCAGGGATATGCTGCCTGCTACATTTCCTCCCTCATCTCTTCCTTTATATCTATTATTGCCTCCAAAGGCAGAAGCTGCAGTAGAGCTATTCCATCTGAGAATGGACTAAGACAATCCTCAGAGCCAAGTGAAGCCAGTTTTACATCACCCTCCTCTGAAGTGACATGTAGCATGCCAAGGGGTGGCTGCATGCCACCTCCTCTCCCATCTGTGGTAAAAATGGCTTTGGTTTTAAAGTGACACAGCAAATTGTGTCTTTTATTTGATAACCATACAGAATAATGACAATTAGAATGAGAATCACAGAATGAGAAGATCATAGATGGTAGGGGTTGGAAAGGACCTCCAGAGATCATCATATCCAACCTCTCTGCCAATGCAAGTTCACCTAGGGCAGGTCACACAGGATGACATCCAGACAGGTCTTGAAAGTCTCCTGAGAAGGAGACTCCACAACTACTCTGGGCAGCCAGTTCCAGTGCTCCATTACCCTCAGAGTAAAGAAGCTTTTCCTCATGTTGAGGTGGAGCCTCATGTGGGCCAGTTTGTGCCTGTTGCCCCTCATCCTGTCACAGGGCACCAGTGAAAAGAGGCTGCTCCCTTCATCCTGCCACCCACCCTTCAGATATTTGCAAACATGGAAGTTAATGATGAGCACTTCCTTGAGAACCAAGATCTGCCAACAAAAGTGTCTGCAGGTCCATTGGATGGAGTCCCTCACCACTGCAGTGACATGCTGCAAACTAGGATTTAAGGCAGGGAAGAAGAGCAGGCTTGTACTTTTCTTTTGCAACAAAAAACACCAAAGAGAGCACAAAGCCCCCTTAATATTATTGGGGAAATCCCTTTGGCTGTAATGTAGGTGAGGTTTAGGTGACTGGCAGCAGAATGTGCTGCAGGTGAGCTGCACCTGGTAGTCAGCAAAATGTGATGGGCACAGTAAACTCAAGAGACTGGGGGAGTTAGAAAGGAGGACAGAGCCTGTGGTGGTAGCTGGGAATACTCATGAAACTTATGGCCAGAAAGGAAGACAACAAGAAGCAAAGGTTGTAGAAGTGACTAGTGTGGTTGAAGGCCAGCAGGGAGAGGGAGCAGGGATGAGTGGATGAAGCAGTGACTGGAGGTGTGCTTTTGGGTCAGAGCACAGCAGTGAGGATGCTGGCAGACAGCCACCACTCAGGCTTGTTTCCCTGGCCTTCCTCAGGACAAACTGCCTCACTTAACCCACATAACAAAGATTTAAGATTCCTCTCTTTTGGGTTGACTTTGACTTGAACTTCCATATAGGGGCTATATGGTCTCAGTCTTGCCCTTGATTTTTGCTGTCTGGTCTGTAACTGCAAACTCCACTGTAAACCATTATAGCAGTAAAGAACAAAGCACAGAGCATTACAGCACCCAACCAGTATCTAAAAGACCAGCATCCAAAGATGCATTGCCAGCAGCTTCAGAGAGGAGGTTCTGCCACTTTATTCTGCTCTGGTGAAACCTCACCTGCAGTGCTGCATCCAGCTCTGGAGCTCTCAATACAAGAGGGACATGGATCTGATGGAGAGGGTTCAGAGGAGGACCACAAAAATGAGCAGGGGATTGGACAGGCTGAGGGAGCTGGAGGTGTTCAGTCTGGAGAAGAGAAGGCTCTGGGGAGACCTAATAGCAGCCTGCCAGTACCTGAAGGGGGCTACAAGAAGGATGGAGACTGGTGACAAAGGCCTGGAGTGATAGGATGAGAGGCAATGGCTTCAAACTAGAGCAGAGCAGATTTAGATTGGATGTTAGGAACAGTTTCTTTACTGTGAGAGTGGTGGACACTAGAACAGATTGCCCAGGGAGGTAGTTGAGGCCACAACCCTGGGAATATTCAAGGTGAAGCTCCACAGGGCTCTGGGCAACCTGATCTAGCAGAGGATGTCCCTGCTGAATGCAGGGAGGTTGGACTGGATGAGCTTCAGAGGTCACTTCCAACCCAAACCATTCTGTGATTCTATGATTCCATGACTCTATGATTCTATGGCAGGGGGTTGAAACTAGATGATCTTTGAGGTCCCTTCCAACCTTACCTTTCTATGATTCTATGACTCTATGACTCTATGATTCTATAGTTCTATGATTCTATGATTCTATAGTTCTATGATTCTATGGCAGGAGGTTGGAACTAGAAGATCTTTGAGGTCCCTTCCTTACCTTTCTATGATTCTATGACTCTATGATTTTATGATTTTATGACTCTATGACTATGATTCTATGATTCTATGACTCTGATTCTATGATTCTATGACTCTATGACTCTATGACTCTATGATTCTATGACTCTATGGCAGGGGGTTGGAACTAGAAGATCTTTGAGGTCCCTTCCTTACCTTTCTATGATTCTATGACTCTATGATTTTATGATTTTATGACTCTATGACTATGATTCTATGATTCTATGACTCTGATTCTATGACTCTATGATTCTATGGTTCTATGATTCTATGATTCTATGGCAGGGGGTTGGAAGTAGATGATCTCTTAGGTCCCTTCCAATCTTACCTTTCTATGATTCTATGACTCCATGATTCTATGACTCTATGATTTCATGATTCTATGGTTCTATGATTCTAAAGCACACCTGTGGTGTTCTATGGTTAACAACCTGCCCAGATGTAAAAATGAATTGCATCAATTCCAAAAGGTTCAGGTGCAGAACTTATGTCTGTGGGATGGCTTGGACTATTAGTGTAGCTTAGGGAAATTAGTGTAGTAGGGAAACAGAGGTAAAAGAAAGTTAATATTTTAGTTGTGAGAGGATCTCTTGTGCCACAAGAACCCTCTGTATGCTGTAAGCATGCAGAAGAGAGTGCTGCCATCACAGCAATGCCATGAACCAGATGCACTCAAACTTAAGATGCAGTGAAGGATTTTAAACCTCATCTTTATCTAAAGCATTTAGTAGCACACAGAAAAGCTCTTCCCTTGGTGACGTATTTGCAAGGCAAGAAATAGCACAGACAGAGCTGTCATCAGTGACAAACAATTTGGACTGGAGTGAAAGAAATGTTAAAAAAATGATGGTAAGAAACCATTATAGGACGCTGGGGGAGGATGAGAAAGCAGAACAGGAAATGTTTATGTAGATAAAGGAAGCCTGCAAAACAGCTACCACGAGGATGGTAGGAATTTCAATCAGCCTCTCACTGAAGGGAATTGTAATTAGGAAATATCAAATAAGTGGGAAAAGCTGAGGACTTCACACAGCCCTGAACTGTCTTTGCACAGAAAACTTTACATGGCCCTGAATTGTCTTTGCACAGAAAACTTTACATGGCCCTGAATTGTCTTTGCACAGAAAACTTCACAGAGCTCTGGATTGTCTTTGGACAGAAAATTTTACACATCCCTGAACTGGCATTGCACGGGAAACTTTACATGGCCCTGAACTGGCTTTGGACAGAAAACTTTACACATCCCAGAATTGTCTTTGCACAGAAAACTTTACACAGCCCTGAATTGTCTTTGCACAGACAACTTCACACAGCCCTGAAGTGTCTTTGCACAGAAAACTTTACACAGCCCTGAAGTGTCTTTGGACAGAAAACTTCACACAGCCCTGTACTGTCTTTGGACAAAACACTTTACACAGCCCTGAATTGTCTTTGCACAGAAAACTTCACAGAGCCCTGAATTGTCTTTGCAGTGACTTTCCACTAAAAGCATATTTATGTCCCTTTGTGTCAGCCAAAATATCTTTTTTTTTTTTTTTTTTTTTGGAATTCAGTATTATTTATTTCACTAATTACCCTTTAACTTCCTTTTGCTTATTTTTACAACTTTCCCTCCTCCCTCCCTCTACTAGATTATTTATTTTTTTTTAAGGCTTACTACTTATTGTTTCTACTGAACTTTGGATACTTGAGCCTAGGAGGCTCTGGGATATTTTTCCTGTTTAAAATCCAAAAAGGGACATTTCAGTTTCCTTTATTTCTCCTCCCCCCCCACCAAATATTTTCTGCCATACATTTCCCTTTTACACAACTTCTTATTTCCCCCACTCCCATAAACCCATGTTAAAGATTTTATTCCATAATTTCCCCTTTATACAACTGCTCATTTCCCCAACTCACACCAATTCAGGTTAAACATTTTCTGCCATAAGTTCTCCTTTTACACAACTGCTTCATTTTATTTCCCCAGCTCATGGAAATTCAGGTTAAAGTTTTTTTCTGCCATGGATTCCACTTTATGCAACTTCTTATTTCTCCAGCTCACAGAAATTCATGTTAAAGATTTTATTCCATAATTTCCCCTTTATACAACTGCTCATTTCCCCAACTCACACCAATTCAGGTTAAATATTTTCTGCCATAAGTTCTCCTTTTACACAACTTCATTTTCTTTCCCTAGCTCATGGAAAATCAGGTTAAATTTTTTTCTGCCGTGGATTCCCCTTTATACAACTTCTTATTGCCCCATCTCACAGAAATCCATGTTAAAGATTTTATTCCATAATTTCCCCTTTATACAACTTCTTATTGCCCCATCTCACAGAAATCCATGTTAAAGATTTCCTTCCATGAATTCCCTTTTATAAACTGCTTCACTTCTCCAACTCAGAGAAATTCATGTTCAAGCAGGGCCAGAGGAGATTCTTTTGGCAGCCTGCCTGCTGAACCCTAGAAATGCCACTTCACATAGTGCATGCTTCAGATGGTTGAGTGAGTTCCAGAGGATAGAGCTGGGAAGGCAAGGCTGCAGACTGAAGCCTACTAATTCAAGGAGATTGGAAGCCATCCTTGAAATTGCTTCATCCTGACCATCACATGTCTGTGTTATTCCAAGTGCTTCATCCTGGCAAAGTAATTCATTCTCTTCACCGCTTCATTTGTTGGCTGCTGGGACTGGATGGCTCTGCTGTCACTTCAGGGTCATCTCTCAACACTGAGAAGTCCTGAGAGTATTTTGGTCTTTCTGAAGTGAAACTGCAAGTCTACATTTGTTCTTTGTAAGCAAAATGTTAGAATTCACAGCAGGTTTCCAGACGTCTGCTTCCCAACTGTGTGGTAAGATCTAGGTCATTATATATAGGTGGCATCATATGAGACTCCATGGAAGGCTCAGAATATCTTAAGCAGCAAAATGGGGCACATTGAAGCCTGTTGCCACCTCTAATGCAGGTTTGTGAGATGTGCACAGTCCAATAAAGGTTACATAACTCTCTTGACCCCTCACTGAGTGTGAATTTTTGGGGTTACACATTCTCACAGCTCTGAGAGGCAGCATTTCCTAGGTAGATTCTCCTGCTATTTCGATCTGTTTGCCATTTTCTGTCCATCTAATATAAAGCCTAGGGCAATACAAATACTGTCTTGTTCCAGGCCTTGCTTGTTCATTTCCACATGCTGTGCAGCCATGCTTTGACTGCAGGCATTTTCATAGAATCATAGAATCACAGAATCACAGAATCATAGAATCAGTCAGGGTTGGAAGGGACCACAAGGATCAGCCAGTTCCAACAACCCTGCCATGGGCAGGGACAGCTCACACTAGGTCAGGCTGGCCACAGCCTCATCCAGTCTGGCCTTAAACACCTCCAGCTGTAAGGCTTCCACCACCTCCCTGGACAACCCCTTCCAGGCTCTCACCACCCTCATGCTGAACAACTTCTTCCTAACATCCAGTCTGAATCTACTCATTTCTAGCTTGGTTCCATTCCCCCAAGTCCTATCACTACCTGACAGTGTAAAGAGTCCCTCCCCAGCTTTCTTGTAGCCTTAAGATACTGAAAGGCCACAATAAGGTCACCTGGGAGCCTTCTCCTCTCCAGACTGCACAGCCCCAACTGCCTCAGTCTCTCCTCACAGCAGAGCAGCTCCAGCCCTCTGAGTATCCTCGTGGCCCTTCTCTGGACACCTTCTAGCACATCCAGATCCCTCTTGTAATAGGGATCTCTACTGATGACTTAGATGAGGGGTCCCCCTTGAGATATTTTCCATGAGCTGAAACTTTTGATGTGCCTCAGCTACTGCTGTTTTTTTGGTTTTGTTGTTATTATTATCCTCATTAGACTGGCCCCCACTAGGAGTGAAACAGTGCTGCCATATCATGTCCCCCTCACTGCCTGCAACCCTACATGCACTTGAAAACAAGTTTCAAATCAGTGAGCAACAGACCTTAGCCTAAGTGTAGTGCAATGATGGAGAAGGCTCCTGGATGGATGCTGCTGGGAAGTCACCAAGATATTCACTGGGAGAGATCTCAGTGAATCAGGCAGAGGGAGCTGGGGTTGTTCAGCCTGGAAAACAGGAGGCTCTGGGGAGACCTAATAACAGCCTGGCAGTACCTGAAGGGGGGTACAAGAAAGATGGAGAGAGACTGGTGACAAAGGCCTGTGGGGGTAGGACAAGGAGCAAGGATTTCAAACTAGAGAAGAGCAGATTTAGATTGGATGTTAGGAACAAGTTCTTGAACATGAGGGTGGTGGAACAATGGAACAGGTTGCCCAGGGAGGTGGCTGAGACCCCATCCCTGGAGATATTCAAGGTGAGGCTCAGCAGGACTCTGGGCAACCTGATCTAGTTGTGGATGTCCCTGCTGAGTGCAGAGGGGGTTGAACTGGATGAGCTTTGGAGGTCCCTTCCCACTCAGACCAGTCCAGGATTCTATGATGGTTACCAAGGCTAAGACTACCATTGGTAGGGAAAGCAGGTTGATGCCAGACTCAGATGACTTCAGTGGCAGAAAGTTGCAGGATGGGTGAGGAAAGCAGGAGATGCAGTGTGAGGAAAGCAGGAGATGCTCTGAGTCTTGGACTTCCTACATGCAGAAGGTACTTTACCTGTGGAGCAAAACGCTGGAGGGGATTCTGTCGTTAACTGGCTACAGACATGGCAGCTTGGGAATCTTCAGCCTGCTTCCCTTGGCCTGGCTTAGGTTCACAGCTTGGGCCATAATCCAGTTAGAGGCAGGACACAATAAAGTGTCCTGGGAAAAGAGCCACAGGGGCACCTAGCAGCCCCAGCACAGAGCTACAAGCCAAAAGCCTGCCACATTTTCCCACCACCAGCCTGAGCATCCAGCTGAGAGCCAGGCCAGCCTGAGAAGGCCTCCACTAGCCTGAGTGAAATGCATGACATTTGGCAGCTCCCTTGCTCTGTGGGCTATTGAAACCCATAAAACCATTGCAGTGCCTCCAGAGAACTGCAGAGCCTGCCTACAGGCACCTTTGCTTGTGCTGTAACAACACCCCAAGAACCACTTTCTGAACAAATCCACCTGTGTCTGGAAGCCTTTGCTATGTCTTTTTGCCAGACCTTTTTACAGCTCCTTCTTATTCTCATGGACTTGCCAGAGAATAAACTTGTCTCCTTTGAAATGTCTCTCCATTGCAGCCAATACAATGGCCACTGCAAATTCCTCCACCACTGAGCTCCTCTGGCATCATGCTGGCTTGTGATTTTTTTTAGGGCAGAGGGGAAGAGGGTTTTGTGTGGTCATTTAATGCATGAGAAAGCTCATTAATAGATTTCCTGGGTAACTGAAATGTTGTTCCTATCAGCAGAACAGAGAGAGCCTAACACTGCAAGCTTCTTCCCGATGCCCCTGGCAGTCTCCTGCAATTCCAATTTGGTGTGACTGGGTTTTTGGAAGGGAAGAGTAGCTCAGGCTCTGTGCTCATTCATTCTCACTGCTGGAGCTGATCAATGAAGCAATTGTATTTTCTTGGTGATGTGAGCACCAGCCTGTTGGAAACCAACAGGAAACCATTCACACATACACTTGCTGGGCCACCAGGTGAGGAGGAGAAGGAACCAGGACAGTGNGGGGTTGGAACTAGATGATCTTTGAGGTCCCTTCCAACCTTACCATTCTGTGATGCTATGATATTACCCAGATCTAAGACCATTACACAGCTGAAGAAACTCACAGCCCACTTTGAAAGAGCTGAAACACTCAGTTCCTCCACAGTGACTTCTTTGTGCTTTCACAACCTGTTACTGTGAAATGAAAGCTTCATCAAGAGCAGATGCTAATTACTTCTGCTCAGCTGTAGACTCCAGCAGCAGAGAGGCTGCTGGGCTAGAGAGTTACAAAGGTTTTGTGCAACTCACAGATCAAAACATCAAATTAAACAGGGGTGCCACAGGGACTGCGTGCAGAGTGAAGCAGTTTAAAACAAAGTGCAAAGGTCTGCCTGCACTGTCAGTGGCTCCTTGTATCCCTGGGGAAAGGCTCTCTCTCTCTCTTGGCCACGGGAAGGTGGATTTCATCCCTGGAGATGGCTAGAAGCACTACAGCCATCTACTGACTGACCAGGTTAACCACAGCGTGTTTATGTGCTGCTCATTTTAACTCACTCTCCATTTCCATCCTAAAATCTTGGCCCGTGGAAAACTGGTTTTCAGCAGAAGCTAATTAGTGAAGCACACAGTCAAGAGCTGGTTAGGGACTTGCTGACTCTCCTTATTACTCATGGCCCTGACATCTGGTTAGGTAGCTGTGGCTATGAGCACCCCTAGCATGTGCCATGTATTCTCCCAGGTGTAAGATGCCATCGCAGCTCGCTTTTGAGATGCAAAGGGCTCGTTCCCACCTCTCTGCTGCTGTGTGAGGCTAAGAGAAACTCATCACCACAATGCATGTCCACTGAAGAATGAGACAAGGCTCCCTGATGTCTGTGGCTGTCCTCTTCCCCTTTTGACACCTCAAGTTAGTCTTTTCTGACCACTCATCACTTTGCACAAGTCAGAAAAACACTCTGGATGCCAACATAATGTTGACAAAACCACCAAGCAAAATAAGAGGGTGAGACTCTTTGACTCAGGAATTATTCAGGGTATTTAATTGTGTTTAAGAGCTGTTTATGGGTTGGGTGATGATGCAGCCTGAAGTCTAATACACTGTTGTTGTATGACTCCAGGTCTCACATGTCTTAACACAGTGGTGTCTTGCAGGAAGTCTGCGTCTTGCTTGTTTCAATGCTTCTCACTAAAACAAACATTTCAAGTTCATGCTCTGCTCAGGCAAGACCTCACCTGCAGTACTGTGTCCAGCTCTGGAGCTTTCAACACAAGGTCATGGACCTGATGGAGCAGGTCTAGAGGAAGGCATGAAAATGATCAGGGGGTTGGAGCACCTCTGCTGTGAGGACAGGCTGAGGGAGCTGGGGGTGTGCAGCCTGGAGAAGAGAAGGCTCCAGGGAGACCTAACAGCAGCATGCCAGTACCTGAAGGGGGCTACAAGAAGGCTGCAGAGGGACTGCTTGCAAAGCCCTGTAGGGAAAGAACAAGGAGCAATAGCTTCAAACTAAAGAAGAGCAGATTTAGATTGGATATTTGGAACAAGTTCTTGAACATGAGGGTGCTGGAATGCTGGAACAGGTTGCCCAGGGACAACCCTGGAGATATTCAAGGTGAGGCTCCACAGGGCTCTGGGCAACCTGATCTAGCAGAGGATGTCCCTGCTGAATACAGGGAGGTTGGACTGGATGAGCTTCAGAGGTCACTTCCAACCCAAACCATTCTATGATTCTATGACTCTATGGTTCTATGATCCTACGATTCTATGGCAGGGGGTTGGAACTAGATGATCTTTGAGGTCACTTCCTTACCTTTCTATGATTCTATGACTGGGTTGGACTGGATGACCCTTGGAGGTTCCTTCCAACCCAGACCATTTTCTGACTCCAACAAAAGATGTGAAAATGGAGTTAGAAGGTGGCTGAAATGCTTGGTTTAGAGGCAGCTGCTGTTACAGCAACCCCTCCATTCTGCACGGATGTCAAGAAGCTCCCTTTTTACCAAAAGGCTTTTGTAACCCTTAGAGGAAAACAGAGTGTTGGATAATAACCACACTGGGCTCATCAGGGAAAAAATACCTGGCATACTTGGTGCACAAGTAGCTGGCTGAGCAGTCCAAAAGGCACTCCTGGGAACACAGCAAGGCAGCAGACTGTGTGTAGCCACCAAAACAGTCTTACACTGTTAAAGCAGTGACTGTAGGGACCACAACTGACCAGAGCAACCAACTCTGCACAACAAGCAGGACATGTTTTTCACAAATGCTGAAGGAAGTCCCTCTTTAGGCTTAGGAGGAGCCGCAGAAGCCTCTGTGAAAGCACCAAATCTCTCTAGGCAAATTGCTGGTTACATGCACATGTATGATTCCTGCCCTTGCTGCAACTGGAGCAGCCAGATTTACACAGCTGAGATGTGTCTCTATGAGGAATTTACACTCTTTGATGTGTCACTATGAGGCAATGTGGCCTCTCTTCCTCCTGCAGCCACTTCAGCATGCCTTGAATTCAGTTTTAACTATGTTTAATCCCTCTTGCTTTCAGAACATGTAGGCTGAGATCATTCTCTGCATTCTGTACCCACCTGGAGCACTGGGCCCAGTTCTGGAGCCCCTGGTAGAGGAGGGCTATGGATGTGCTGGAAGGTGTCCAGAGGGGCCATGAGGATGCTCAGAGGGCTGGAGCTGCTCTGCTGTGAGGAGAGACTGAGGCAGTTGGGGCTGTGCAGTCTGGAGAGGAGAAGGCTCCCAGCTGAACTTATTGTGGCCTTTCAGTATCTTAAGGAGGCTACAAGAAAGCTGGGGAGGGACTCTTTAGAGTGTCAGGGAGTGATAGGACTGGGGGGAATGGATCCAAGCTAGAAATGAGTAGATTCAGACTGGATGTTAGAAAGAAGTTGTTCAGCATGAGGGTGGTGAGAGCCTGGAAGGGGTTGCCCAGGGAAGTGGTGGAAGCCTCAGAGCTGGAGGTGTTTAAGGCCAGGCTGGATGAGGCTGTGGCCAGCCTGATCTAGTATGAGATGTCCCTGCCCATGGCAGGGTTGTTGGAACTGGCTGATCCTTGTGGTCCCTTCCAACCCTGACTGATTCTATGATTCTCTGAAACGATTCTCTGCAACGTTTAGGACAACCAAGGAAGAACTACAGGCAAAACACCATTCCTAGCTTATTTCATTGGATCTTGCTATTGTAAATGAGATGTCTGTTAAGGATTCTCAGAACATGCCTGTAAAGCTCCAGAGCTATGAGCAACAGCTAGGCACTTGGGAGAATGGTATTTGCTCCACAGGGCTTATAACCTCACAAGGAAACATTTCAGGTGATGAATACTATTGCAGGTGTCAATGTCACTTCATTGCATATGATCAGTGCCTGTGCAGAAAATGACTGCAGTTCCTTTCATCTGGACAGACTGCTAGGTCCCTTCATGTGAATGGGGCATCACATGAATAAGGAATTGCATGGATGAAAGCAGAATTTGGATCTCAGCCCAGGAGGCCAATGGCTTCCTGGGCTGCTTCAAAAGAAGCGTGGCCAGCAGATGGAGAGAGGGGATTCTGCCACTGTACTGTGCTTCTGCTGAGACCTCATCTGGAGCACTGCAGTCAGCTCTGGAGCCCTCAACACAGGAAGGACATGGACCTGATGGAGCAGGTCAAGAGGAGGGCATGAAAATGATCAGGAGGTGGAACAGCTCTGCTGTGAGGACAAGTTGAGGGAGCTGGGGGTGTGCAGCATGGAGGAGGCTGCAGGGAGACTGAACAGCAGCCTGCCAGTACCTGAAGGGGGCTACAAGAAGGCTGCAGAGGGACTGTTTGCAAAGCCCTGCAGGGAGGCAATGATTTGAAATTAGAGAAGAGCAGATTTAGATGGGATGTTAGGAACAAGTTCTGCACCATGAGGGTGGTGGAACACTGGATCAGGTTACCCAGGGAGAGGTGGTTGGGGCTCCATCCCTGGAGATATTCAAAGTGAGGCTGGACAGGGCTCTGGGCAACCTGATCTAGTAGATGTCCTTGCTGAGTGCAGGGGATTTGGACTGGATGACCTTTGGAAGTCTCTTCTGACACAAACCATTCCATGATTCTGCGTCCTTAGTAGGCTCTTTAGGGTAGTAAAGTCAAAGGCTTTCTGAAAGTTAAAACCCAGTTATATTAGTAGACTTTCTTTTATTCACTGCCCTGCAAAAGAAATCTTCCTTTGGAGCAATGCTAATTTGATCTCCAAATTTCCTGTGGCAGTGTTCTTGTTTGAAGTCTCAAAAGAGATGGAATTTGCTAAGTGGAAATAAAGGCCAATGCTCTTCTGAAAAAAAAAACAACTCATGACTGTACCTGGTTTTGTTACATTTCCTATATCCATTTGGACATTTTCTTTTCATTTAAGTAGTTGAAATCACTTTTCCTCAGCAAGACAACTTAGATTCTTCTGATAATTCTTAGAATGATTAAAATGGATGAGAAATCATTGAAAAAAAAAATAGGTCTCATTTAACCAGTCAGTCTCACCTCTGTGTCTGGCAGAGGTGTCTGGCAGAGGATGGAGCAGATCCTGCTGAAAGCTCTGCTAAGGCAAATGGAAAACAAAGCAGAAGTGATTGGTGGTAACCAGCAATGGCTTCACCAAGGGCAGATCTTGCCTGACAAATTTAGTGGCTTTTTATGATGAAGTCACAGCAGCAGTGGACAAGGGAAGGGCAATTGATGTCATCTACCTGGACCTGAGTAAGGCATTTGACTCTGTCCCACATGACATCCTGGTCACCAAGCTGGAAAAACATGGACTGGATGGGTGGAGCACTGCTGGGTAAGGAATTGGCTGGATGGTGGCACACAGAGAGTGGTGATCAAGGGCACAATGTCCACCTGGAGACCAGTGCCAAGTGGCTCCCTCAGGGGTCAGTGCTGGCACCAGTGCTGTTTGACATCTTTGTCAGTGCCATGGACAGAGGAATCAGTGCACCCTCAGCAAGTGTGCAGATGGCACCAAGCTGTGTGGCACAGTCGACTTGCTAGAGGGCAGGGATCCATCCAGAGGGACCTGGACAGGCTGCAGAGCTGTGCCCAGGCCAACCTCATGACATTCAACAAGGCCAAGTGTAAGGTCCTGCACCTGGGTAGGCACAATCCCAAGCACAACTCCAGGCTGGGTGGGGAATGGCTGAGAGCAGCCCTGAGGAACAGGCCCTGGGGGTCTGGGGTGATGAAAAGCTCAAGATGAGGCTGCAGTGTGAGTGCAGCCCAGACAGCAACTGTGTGCTGGGCTGCAGCAAGAGCAGTGTGGGCAGCAGGGCAAGGGAGGGGATTCTGCCCCTTTGCTCTGCTCTCCTCAGACCCCACCTGGAGTCCTGTGTGCAGTTCTGGAGCCCCCAGCACAGGAAGGACATGGAACTGTTGGAGCGGGTCCAGAGGAGGCCACGAAGATGCTCAGAGGGCTGCAGCAGCTCTGCTGTGAGGACAGGCTGAGAGAGTTGGGGCTCTGCAGCCTGGAGAAGAGAAGGCTTCCAGGAGACCTTAGAGTAGCCTTCCAGTATCTGAAGGGGGCTACAGGAAGGCTGGGGAGGGACTATTGACAAGGGCTTGCAATGACAGGACAAGGGGCAATGGGTTTGAACTGGCAGAGGGGAGATTGAAACTGGATGTTAGGAGGAAGTTGTTTGCAGTGAGGGTGGTGAGACACTGGCACAAGTTGCCCAGGGAGGTTGTGGCTGCTCCCTCCCTGGAGGTGCTCAAGGCCAGGTTGGAGGAGGCCTTGAGTGACCTGTGCTAGTGGGAGGTGTCCCTGCCTATGGCAGGGGGTTGGAACTGGATGATCCTTGAGGTCCCTTCCAACCTTACCATTCTATGATTCTATGATTAACCCTCATGCTTAGGGAGATTTAACAGCACTCCAAAACAAATTCCAAGTAGAACTCTGTGTTAAATCTGTGAGCAGAAAGCCATTCTACACAAGCCTAGTCCATGTCAGGGAGCTGATCTGAAGCCAAACACAACCCTCTAGCCCTTTGATACTGCACTTTTATGGGCTAAAGAAAGGTACATACAAATCTTGTCCAAAGAAAAAACTATTACTCACCTAAAACTTTCCTATCCCTGTAGCTGCTCAACCACCTGCTTGATTCTCCTTGAAACAAGAGGATACCAAGACACTGTCTTACCTGTACATCTGTTTTGAAGCATCTCCCACAGCAGAGGGAATAGTCATGGGTAACTGCTACTCCTCTTCAGTCTTGAAGCTATAGCATCAAGACAAAAATACCTGCACATTAATCAGATTTCCAGGGAACCCATTTCAAGAAGTTATTCCTTAGCTGTGTTGCCAACTGCCAGTAAGTAACACTGCACTAGTACAGGTCAGAGGTGTCCCTGCCTATGGCAGGGGGTTGGAACTAGATGATCCTTGAGGTCCCTTCCAACCTTACTATTCTATGATTGTATAAGAAAGCTAAAAATCTTTCTCCTCTCTAACCACCAGAGAATTCAAATGGAGCAGACTGAGAGGCAAACACAGTTTCAACATTTGACTGCTGGAATTAAGTCCTGCAAGACCACAATCAGGTTCCTAGCAGGGCCATGAAGATTGATTTATTACCAATCCTTAAAACCCTTAATTCTGGATGCAGTGTTACTGGGAGTTGGCAACACAGCTAAGGAATAACTTCTTGAAATGGTTCCCTGGAAATCTGATTAATGTACAGGTATTTTTGCCTTGATGCTAGAGCTTCAAGACTGAAGAGGAGTAGCAGTTACCCATAAATATTCCCTTATCTGCTTGGAAGCTCTTGCTCCCCATCTCCTAATAGTCCTTTAGCTCTTGAAACCTTCAGTATTGTAATAGCCTCGTGAAGTGTGATGGGAATTGGCCACTGGGCTGCAGGTTTAGGGAGAGTCTGTGTGGAAAACACCAGCATGGAAGTTGTGACAAAAGAAGTGAGCAGCCCATTATTATGTTTACAGAGACATTCATTTCAGCTTGCTTGCTTACAGAAGTATCAGGACTGACAAACTGTATTCCTCTTGCTGAAAGACAGGCAGTCAAACCTGTTTGGCAGTGCTGCTAACTGGGCAACAGCAAGGCTTCCAGAGCCATTTTTCCTCATGGAAATCCATTATCATACGTAGAGAAGCAAGGATGGACTCCACCAGGGCATGCAGAATCCACTTGATTACAGCCAGAGCTGCTTTTATACCATAATATGGACAGAGCATTAACATCATGCAAGTGATTTACAGCCTTGTTGTGAATGGGCTTCTTCCTTTGATCTTCTTTTTTTCCCTGGGACATCTGTCCTCATCTTAACCCCTGCTTCTTTCTCATGAGGGAGGTATCCTGTAACTCCTGGGAACCAACACTCTTCACTCTCTACACAGCTCATTTTTCTTCCTTACATTTTTCTTTCTTGCATTCCCACAACCATAGAATCATAGAATGGCTTAGGTTGGAAGGGACCTGAGACATCATCCACTCCACCCTCCCCACCATAGGCACAGACACCTCTCAACTAGACTCAGCTGCTCAAAGCCTCATCCAGTCTGGTCTTGAACACTCCCAGGCAGGAGGCATCCACAGCCTCCCTGGGCAGCCTGTGCCACCCTCATACTGAACTTCTTCCCAAGATCCAGTCTAAACATACTCTCCCTCAGCTTCAAACCATTTCCCTTATCCTACTGCTANCCCCCAGCTCCCTCAGCCTCTCCTCACAGGGCTGTGCTCCAGGCCCCTCCCCAGCCTTGCTGCCCTTCTCTGGACACCTTCCAGCACCTCAACATCTCTCTTGAATGAGGGGCCCAGAACTGGACACAGCACTCAAGGTGTGGCCTGAGCAGTGCTGAGCTCAGGGGCAGAATAACCTCCCTGCTCCTGCTGGCCACACTGCTCCTGATCCAGGCCAGGATGCCATTGGCTCTCCTGCACACTGCTGCCTCATCTTCAGCTACTCTCTACCAGCACCCCCAGGTCCCTCTGCCTGGCTGCTCTCCAGCCACTCTGTCCCCTTCCTGTAGCACTTCCTATAGCAGTGCTGGGAATTAGCAAAATTTCCAATAGCAGAGATGGTCTGCACTTCCAGAGTGAGAAAACCCATGTGAACATGACCTTTCCCTCAGTCTTCTTCAGGAATAACACTCTCTGGTTACATGCATACAGCTGAAGGAAGCACAAACAGCACAAACCCACTCCTTCCTCTTTGTACATCAAGTTTTCATGTTCCAGATCATGAAGTGAACTGTAAATTCTGTGACTTAGAAGAGAAAATCCTGGCAGGGGCTGAAGTATTGATTTTTCTCTGAGCTGTTTGCTCTGAAGAAGGAATGTGGGGATCCTTTGTCATCATTCCCTGGTAAGGCAGAGTTTTTAAACTGTCTTGGAGGAAACTGATGTGTCTGAGCACACAGATTCTCAAGTTCTTGCTGGATGTCATCCCACGTACAGGTCAGTGATTTCACATGACCCCAGCTCTTAGTATGAATAGCAGAAGAGGCTGACATTGTTAGTTACAGCCCAACTCATAACTGCTGTGATTTGCCTTGGCATTACACCTCCTAGGCTGAGCCCTGCTGGTCTGTGCAGAGGAGCAAAAGGAAGAGGTGATCCAGAGTTTTCAGGCTGTGAAAAATAAACACATGAATTAAAACACTCAAGAAGCTGAGAAGCTATTTTACTGGCAAAAACATCCAGGTTTTGAGCCATTCCAAGTTGGTAATCACCTCAGTGAAACCAACTAAGGAAGAACATTTCAAGGTCACACTCTGCTCATTCCAAGTTCATGCTCTCCTCAGGCNTCACTGGACCCTCTCCAGCAGATCCCTGTCCCTCTGAAACTGGGGAGCCCCAAACTGAAGGCAGTACTCAAGATGAGGTCTTACCAGGGCAGAGTGGAAGGGGAGGAGAACCTCCCTTGATCTCTGCTTAATGCACCCCAGGATCCCATTTGCCTTCTTAGCCACCAGGGCACATTGCTGTGCCATGGATGTTATCCCCCAGCACTCCCAGGTCCCTCTCCACAGGGCTGCTCTCCAGCATGGAGACCTGACATGGACCCGATGGAGTGGGTCCAGAGGAGGGCCACAAAAATGATCAGGGGGCTGGGACACCTCTGCTATGAGGACAGACTGAGGGAGCTGGGCTTGATCAGCCTGGAGAAGAGAAGGCTCTGGGGAGACCTAATAGCAGCCTGCCAGTACCTAAAGGGGGCTGCAAGAAGGCTGCAGAGAGACTGTTTGCAAGGATAGGACGAGAGGCAATGGTTTGAAATTAGATTGGAATTAGGTTGAACTGGATGATCTTCCAAGGCCCCTTTCAACTGCTAGCATTCTGTGAAGCTGTGGAGCCTGAAGGTTTGCACTGCAGCTGAGGGGTGTGTTGTAGCAACACTCTGCACACAGACCACCAAACTGGCAAACAAGAAAACTGCAGCCACCCAAAATGCAACGTTTCAGACTTACCATTTGCCTTGATTTTGGGGTAGTGATGGCTTGCAAGGGCTTAGCCAGCTGATCCACTCAGATGCATGGTCCCCTGTACAAATATTTGCCTGGTGCTTGGAAATTCTACTCTGTTCTTGGCAATTCCTAGGCATTTCTCCTGACGTGCTCTGGTAGCAACAGCATGTTCAGAATTTGGAGTGCAAATAATTGTTCTTACACAACAGGGACTAGGAAACTGCTCTGAGCACGTCAAACATTACATCTGAAGGTGCTGTCAAGTACCAAGTGTCTACATTTACAATTTGATAAGCCACTTCAAGGACAGGGGGTGCTGTAGAAACACAGAGGTCCCATGCTCCATCTCAAAACATGGGATTTGGGAAGGAGTGGTTGTAGAGGAAAATAATTAGAAGCCAATAAACATTTAAAAAGTTAAGCCTGATTGTGTTTGCAAATCCTCACATTGTCTGCATCCAGGTTTTATTCACAAGGAAGAATTAGGTCCTGCATGCTAACAATTATTCCTTCAGGCTCTTCTTTTTATCTTCAGAACCTGGAGTTCCTTACAGTTCATTAGCAGACTTGTCCTTGCCTCACTCCTGGTTCCTCCTGCAGAGCTCCAGGAAAGGTAGGATCCTTTGGCAGCAAAAAGGGACACTGGGAGATCAAACCTGCTTGCAACTCTCATTCCTTGTGGTTACCTAAAGGGTTTGAAGGCTGGAGTAAAACAGGAGGAAAGCACTGATCCTTGGTTCTTCTCAAGAGACAGCTTCAAGTGCTCTTTACAAACAGTTTATTGCTTTTCTTGAGTTAATGAGGCCAACTTTCAGCGCAGAGATCTTTAGCAGAAGTCTCAGGAACTGAACTTTTTTTCCTTGATTCATCCTAATTTTACCCATCAGCCTCCAAGTTTATTCTTGAAAGGATTTTCTCCTCAGCAAGTGAAAAGATAAAATGCTCAGAGGTTTACAGTGCTAGCCTGGGACTTCAGAAGCTGCTTTATCATTTCAGACAGGTCTTTTGTGCAACATGAGGTAAATTTCTTCCTCTGCCTCCGTTCTGGTTATAAAATAGCATTTCCTGATCTCAGAAGGGTACCAGGGATGAATCCATGGAGGTGCTCCCACACGATGCAGATGGAGGCAAGGCATACAAGAACAAAAAAAAAGTCTTATTGCTGTTGCTAAGAACTATTTAATCACTTCAAACTTGAGATGAGTTTGTGAATTAATATTTTGACACAAGGAATTGGGGGACACCCAATGAATACCATGAAATAGTGGAGTTTTCAATATGCAGGGAGATAGAGAGGAGCAAGAACAGAACCCTCACCTTGGACTTCCGGAGGGCAAACTTCAACTTGTTCAAGAAACTTATTTGCAAAGTCCCCTGGGCAGCAGCCCTTAAGAACAAAGGGGTCCAGGATGGTTGGACCTACTTTAAACAGGAGCTCTTGAAGGCACAGGAACTGGCAGTTCCCATGTGCCAAAAGGGGAGCCGGCGGGGAAGGCGACCGGCCTGGATGAGCAAGCAGCTCCTGAAGGAATTAGGGGAAAAAAGAGGGTCTGTCGCCTTTGGAAGGAGGGGAAGGCTTCTCCTGACATGTTTAAGGAAGTCGCTAGATTATGTAGGAGAAAAATTAGAGAGGCTAAGGCGCAGTTAGAACTTCAGCTGGCCACCTCTGTGAAAGATAATAAAAAGCATTTTTACAAA
>WBNM01025573.1:0-17443 GCA_013399055.1 Ramphastos sulfuratus | reverse complement strand
CCGCTCCCCCCCCCGCGCCAGCCCCGCCCCGCCTGACGTCACAGCCGCACTCCCCGTCCGGAGGCGGAGCGCAGTGCGCCTGCGCCGCCCCGCCCCGCCTGCCCGGCCCGGCCCGGCTCGGCCCGCGGGCGTCCCCCAGCGCCGTTCGCGGGGAAGTGCGGAGGGAGGAGGGATGCGGCCGCGCTTCCGGTCTCCATTTTACACGGACGACAGCGGGCCGGAGGTCGAGGCGGTGCCGCGGGCTGAGGGGCCCAGCCCGGCCGGGCGCGTTCTGGGTACTGGACCGTCCCGTCTCCTTTCCTTCTCCGTGGGCGCGGGTGCAGGCGCAGCGGGAGGGGACTGAGCCGGCGCGGGGCGGTGGCGGGGGGTGAGGGTCCGTTGGCCCCGTGAGAGCCCCCGGCGCCGTGCTTACCGTAGAGGGGCTCGTGTGTGTGACGCGCTGAGCCGCCTCTCTGTCCGCTTGCTCCCTCCCGGTGGCCAGGCAGACTCGGGCCGGTGCCGCCGCCCCGGCCGCGGTGTGAACGGCAGCACGGGGATGGACTCCCCCAGCTCCCCCAGGAAGTTCTCCCTCGGCCGCTGAACGCGTCCGCAGCGCCCAGAGGCTCCCGCGGCTTCGTCTCCTTGCGGAGAAGAGAGGGAGCGAAGGGGAAGGGTCGGGCAGCCTCTGCGAGCAGCATGGACCAGAGCGTCGTGGACCACCCGGTCACCCTCATCATCAAGGCCCCCAACCAGAAGTACACCGACCAGACCATTAACTGCTTTCTGGAGTGGACTGTGGGCAAGCTAAAGTCTCATCTCTCCAAAGTCTACCCCAGCAAGCCGGTGAGTTGTTGGCCGAGCAACTTGACACGGGTGGTCAAGAGCTTCCTTAGGTGCCCTGCAGAATAAATAAAAAGAGTTCTGTTGCCAGAGAGGTGGTTTCAGGGAAGCTGGCTGTGTAAAGAGCTGCTCTCCTTAATCGCAGAATGGCAGGGGCTGGAGGGGACCTCATGGTTTGGGCAGATCGCATTGTAGCATCCTCTGAGGTGGTATCACTGCAGACACTTAGGAATGCTTCATTTAACTTTTTTAGGAGCTGGCATTTAGATATCTGTGTTAACTGAGTGTGTGTAAAGGTAAGAATTCTGTTTGCAGTCATTACAGCATAAGCAATGTAAGTAAAGTTACCATTCCCTAGTGAATTAACTAAGGTGTGGGGTAGGTATTTATTCATGATACATGAAACATGTAGTGGAACAACCTTAAGAACGACTTTTTAATTGTTTTTGTTTCCTCTTTCTCCTCGTAGAAAAGCCATTTTGGGAGGTTGTGATGAGAAGTCTGCTCTCACATGTTCCCCAACCTCACATGACATTTGTGGCTCTATCTTAGAGCTTTAACTTATAAAGACCCCTAGCTTATTTTTTGGGCTTCATGATGCAAAGGTGATGTGTTTGGAACCCCTTTTGAGCTCTGCCATTGCAGTTAGAAAAAGGCTGTGAAATGCAGCTACTAATAGAAAGGTCATAGTGTAACTCTTGAGATTAGCAGTTAGATATTTGAATATTTGCTCCAGCAAACAAAAGGAGTGGACTTTTCCATCATGCTGCTGCATGTGGCACCTAGACCTTGCTGTAGAAAGCACCAAAGGTTCCATTTAGACTGTAGATTAGTGTGCACCTAGTTCAGTAAAAGAATTATTGGCCTTGTTGGGCTGTGTTTTCCTCTTTTTGATTACTTTTTTTTTTTGTGCTGGAGGGAAGGTTAAACAGTAGCTTTGTGTCTCAAAGGGGTTTTCTGCCCCTTGGAAGAAGCAATTAAAAACTTAGGGTGTGTCACTGGTACCTTCAGATCTGTTAAGCAGTGTTTGAGAGTGTGCGGATTTAGTTGCTGCTGTCACTAATTCTCTGCTGAGAGAGCCTGTCTGCTGTGAAAGAAACAAAAACATGACTTCAGCTGCTTGTGGCTTCTTCCTTCTCATTAGAATCTCCTCCTCTGACGTCTTTGTGTTCAAACTCTGGTTTTCTGACTCATCCTATCATCCTGCTAAATTTGGCTTCTAAGAAGGGTCCTTAATGAAGAAGAGGTTTTCCTGCTGCATTGTAGGTTTCAGCCAGTAGTATAACTTAAAATCTGAGTCTTCTGGAACATCTTTCTTCTGTTAAAATTGATTCCCCAGTGTGCCTCACATTAACTAAACAACTAATTGTTCTGGCTTAAAGAAGGGAGAGGTTTTGTGTAGTGAAAACTATCTCAGTAATCCCCATTTAATTCAGATTTACTGTGTTTGCCATTAAAATAATAACTGAACACTACTTTATAGAACCTTTCAAATTAAAGTGCTAACATGGGAGAGGAGGAAGGCATAGGGTGTGGGAGATGTCCCTGCCTATGGCAGAGGGTTGGAACTAGATGATCTTTGAGGTCCATTCCAACTTTACCATTCTATGATTCTGTGTCTCCTACCCAGAGTAAAAATCAAAAAGTGGATTTTTGGCTTGGTAAGTTCTTTGGGGTGAGTGGTATTGCTTTTTGTTTTTTAGTTTGTTTAAATCTTTGTGCTTTTAGGAGCTTTTCTCACAGAATGGTAGGATTTGGAAGGGACCTCTGGACATAATCTAGTCCAGCACCCCTGCTAAAGCAGGTTCACCCGGAGCAGGTTGCCCAGGAATGTGTCCAGGTGGGTTTTGAAAGTCTCCAGAGGAGGAGACACTGCAACCTCTCTGGGCAGCCAGTTCCAGGGCTTCACCACCTTCAAAAGAAAGAATTTTTTTCTTGTGTTACAGTTCCAGTTTCTGTCCATTGCCCCTTGTCCTGTCTCTGGGTACCACTGAAAAGAGTCTGACTGCATCCTCTTGGCAACCCACCCATTAGATATTGATGAGCATTGATGGGATCCCATCTGTCTCATCTTCTCCAGGCTAAACAGCCACACATCTCTCAGTCTTTCTTTGTCAGAGAAATGCTCTAGTCCCCTCATCAACTTTGTAGCCCTCTGTTGGACTCTGTCCTGTACTTCCTCCTCTCTTTTAAACTGGGGAGCCTGGACCTGGACATAGTTCCCCAGATGTGGCCTCACTGGGGCAGAGTAGAGGGGGAAGATAAACTCCCTTGACCTGCTGGTCACACTCTTCTTAATGTACCCCAGGATACTGTTAGCCTTCTTGGCCACAAGGGCACATTGCTGGCTCATGGTTGACTTGTCCACCAAGGTCCTTTTCTGCAGAGCTCCTTTCCAGCAGGTCAGCTCCTAACCTGCACTGGTGCCACGGAATTATTCCTTCCTAGGTGCAGGACTCTAGCCTTTGGTGAGCTTCAGTAGATTGCTCTCTGCTCACCTCTTTAGCCTGCCCAGGTTTTCCCTCTTCTAATAAAAACCCAAACCTTATCAGTAGCCAAAGCTTGTTGATCAGATCTCTGCATTCCCTGAGTACTATAGGTCCTGGAAAAAATAACTTCTGTTACAATGCTATTTTAAGAGTGCAGGAACACCTCAGAACACAGATGGTCTGTAAGGTATTGGAGTGTTCTTCAAGTTAAGGATGTGAAACAGAAATCAGTTGCTCTCACTGCTATACATAGGCTTTCAGAGTCTCCCATGTGACTTGTGCCTCATTCCACCTCTCATTACCATGCTTCATAAGGTAACTGTCATGAAATTCACAGTTCATTAAGAGCATATCTTCTGCAAATGAGGTGGTTAGAACAGCCAAATGAGAAGTTAGGTCTTGAGCCAGTGTTGTTTGTGATAGTTTTCCTAATTAGTTTGTGTAGACAACAAAATATGTCAATTCCAAGTGCACAGGCAGATCTAAATTGCTTTAGTCATGATTAAAGTTACTTACTAAGGTTATTGAATAAGCTAAAAGGGTTTAAAACTGTATTAAATTAAATTGAGTCTAAACTGAGGTTCACACTCATCAGTATCTTTATTTTTTTTCCCCTGACTGGACCATTTTTTTTTCTTTTTTCATAGCTAGAGTACTGCAGTTACAGTATCCCTAAATCAGATCCTTATTTTAGAGAATTTGGGAGAATCAACCTGTTTGCATCAGTCTGGCAGATTCTTGGCATTTGATTATCAGCTCCTGCATTGATTACAGCCATAAACATCAACTCAGATCTGCTATTCTCATTTCCTATCCTGCCTGTCACCTAGCATATATTTTGCCTACAGTTCTAGCCAGTTGTGGTGGTCTGGAATTTTATTTTCTCTGGAAGAATGGGAGAGAGGTTGAGTGACCAAACTAGTGAATGTCTTGCAGCTGGAACAAGACAGCTCTGAGGTTGTTTCTACAGGAAGTTGCTGCATTAACTTAGGCTTGGTGGTTTTGGTCATTTGCTGAGCATGGCTTGGACTAAGCATTGTAGGAGGAGTTTTGCTTGGAAAAACAGAAGGGGAAAAAACCCCAACGTTAGCTGTTGAGTTGTTGATTTTAAATATGTACCTTTTGGATTAAGAGCTGAAAACTGTCTTCATCTCACTCTGAAGCTTTAGTTTCTAGAGTTGGTTTATCTGATGGTATGTGCCTGCTTTGCAAAATGAGGACAGTCTCATTATTTTTAAAATTTTTGTTTGTTTTTTAAGTTTTTTCCATCACAGTTCAGTGTTTGGGCTAGCAGTGGGCACCGCTTTTCCTTGAAGCAGGAGGTGTAACAGCAAACCTTTGGCAGAGGATGAGTTGAATGCCTTTCCTATTTACTTTGGCATGTTTGTGAATTACTGTGTCTTTGCATTTATCACTTCTTCCATCTGCCTTAGGAAAAAAAAATCCCCANGCTCCAGAACTGCACACAGGACTGCAGGTGGGGTCTGAGGAGAGCAGAGCAAAGGGGGAGAATCCCCTCCCTTGCCCTGCTGCCCACACTGCTCTTGCTGCAGCCCAGCACTCAGTTGCTGTCTGGGCTGCCTGCACACACTGCAGTCCTGTGATCCTGCACTAGGATCATCCAGTTCCAAACCCCTGCCATAGGCAGGGACACCTCCCACTAGCACAGGTCACTCAAGGCCTCGTCCAGCCTGGCCTTGAACACCTCCAGGGAAGGAGCAGCCACAACCTCCCTGGGCAGCCTGTGCCAGTGTCTCCCAATTGCCTCAGAATTCCAGGATGGCTTTCACCCTGAGAATTGGAAGTGATCATTCTGTAGTGCAGGGTTAGGTATTTAAGTTACAGAGGAAGCAGTATGGGGTTTTAAGACTTCATCTTTCCCCCATTAGTGTCTGTAGCTTAATATAATTAACACTACTCAGTGTGTGTGGAACCTTTTGTGGTTTTGTAGGGAGCTGAAATGTGTTACTCAAGACAGTGTAGTAGTCAGCTTTGAGCAGTTGTGGTCCAGCAGTTTCTCGCCTGTAGTGTATTCATCTAAAAAATTATTTGTACTACTTGTATCATGATTGAGAAGATAATTATCTGGACTTAAGGGGAGGCTCATGTATAAGGGACTGCAGAGAAGAATCTCAGGTTGGCCAGGTAGAAAACTCCATCAGGAGTGGGACAGGCAAAACAGAACTCCACTGCTGTGTTGGAGTTTGGGGTTTTGCTTCTTTGAGCTGCTTGTCTCTTCTAATTATCGCCAGGTAGTCGATCTCAGGACCCAGAAATAAAGTTCCTGAGACTTTTCTTCTGGCTCCACTGCTCATTCTAAAGCAGCAAATGCTTAGTTTACAGGAAAGCTTTAAGATGCATTGCTTGCTGCATTCTGCAAACTGTTTTGTTTTTTTTTTTCTAGGAAGGCCTTCTTTTCCCAACTACAAAATGCAAGTAAGCTTGCATTCTGTTAGCAGCCTGCTGAAAGGAGCAACCAGGATGGTATCATGCAAAAGACCTTGGTCTGACATGAGAGACCAGACAGTTTTATGTTGCTGATGTTTTAAATGAGAAGTACTACAGCATTGGTGTTGAATTCACTGTAGTATTTTATATACTGGAGCTGTAGTTAGTTAGTTCCTTGTGTAGAAGAACACAGAAAGTGATTCTTCAGTAGAGGCATTAGAGAGTTCAGTATTATGTGGCAGGTTATGCTCTCTTTTTTTTTTTTTGTTTTACAGACCTGTATTTAATCATGAATGGGTAGCATGAATTTGGAAAAACTAAAGCAAGACTTGGCAGATTTAATGAGTACTTGTTATAACTATTTGCCTTTTTTTTTTTTCCCTCCTGAAATAACCAGGTAATTTTTTATTTTTTTTTTTTGTTCAGGGGAAAAACAAGTTCTGCAGCTTTTCTACATTCTGCTAAGTTATTTAGAATCTGTAAAAGGCTATTGCAAGAGAAAAAAAAAAAGGGATTTTAAAACTAATTTGAAAGCTTTCTGTGGTCTATTTGTGTCTTAGTATTAGCGTGGATAAGACTGCAGAGTGACAAGTGAAGCTGGGAGAGAAAGAGGAGATGTTGTAAGCTGAGCTGTTTGCATGATGGGGAAATTCTTCAAATATTTCATGCTGATAATGTGTGCTTGTTCCACTGATGGCAGGCTGAATTTCTTCATTTAGCATTTGCTTCTCCTGGCCTTCTCTTTCAAGGGGTGAACACTGCTGTACTACTTTAGCAGGCAAGCAGGACTGAAACCGAATGGAGTCTCTTGGAGATTTCTTTCAGGAGGAGTGAATGTGCAAGAGGGTTTTAAAAGAATAGAGGAGGCAGGGAAGGCGGGGGAAGAGGCGGAAGGGAAGGAGGGGGAAGAGGAGGAGTCAATGTCTCTTCCATGTACAATAGGAGAAAAGTTTTGTTGTTTGTTTGTTTTTTTTAAATAAAGGATATGGTATCCATAAGGTAATAAATAAAAATAAAAAATTCCTGGCTGTGTTGCTGAAGTATTTTAAGCTGTGGAAGTGCAAGAACAGGCAAAAAACTTACCAAAGTTTGAAGGCTGCCTTACAAAAAGAATCTTTTTACTGCTTCATGCTTTTTAATGCTTTCCTTCTTGTTTCCTCTGGTGAATATTTGGGGTTCTTTTTGGGAGGAGAGAGGTAGGAGAAGTGTTTGAGATGGGTGCAAGGCCTGATAACTGAAATTCCTTGTCAAAATGACTGCAATTTTATGTCCTCCTTCTGCACATTTAATTATAATTTCCTTGTTCTACTAACATTTTGGGGCTTGAGTTTATCTTTGCCCTATCCACTTCTCCATTTGCTTTTCCAGCAAGTGCCTGGGAATGTGAGCAGGATAAAGAGCAAATCTTTAAAAGAAAGGAATTTTGGGATAGATTTGGCAGTTTACTTGAGCTGCATTTAGCTGTGGTCAATTGTTAGAGCACCTTTCCTGAGTGCGTATCAAAGAATCACCTTTCAGAACGAATTTGCGCGTCGGACTTTTGAAGGCTGTGAAATGTTTTTTAAGGCTGGCTGTTGGTGGTTGGAATTGTGAGGGGTTGCAAATGTTATCTCCAGCTGTATATCTGTACAGCAGGGAAAAGCTAAATTCCTTTCTTTGTCCCATCTCCTAGTCGACAAAGGATCAGAGACTGGTGTATTCTGGCAGACTGCTTCCTGATCATCTGCAGCTGAAAGATGTTCTCAGAAAAGTAAGCTTTCTATCAACACCATATCATATATGACCCAAATCCCCTTTTGGGGAAACAAGAAATTCAGATTTATGTCATTCAGCTTCAAATTTCCATTGTTGTGTTGAGATGTAACCATCAAATGTTGATACATTTTGGCAAATGTCTGTAGGATTGTCAGCCTGGTGGATTGAGGCATGTTTGCAGTTGGTGGGAGAGCAAATGGGCTATGTAATTCCCAGACAAGTGCTGTGCAGTGTCACTTCTCTGGACAGTTCCCACTGTGATGTAAATGGAATCATTTAACAGATTTGTGTTGGCTTGGGACATCATTTTATTTCTTCTATGTGCTAAAATCCAACAACTTGGAATGCAAATGGAACTTGTCTAAGCAAATCAAGGGTTAGAGATTTACATGCAAACCCAGAATTCTCAACTCCTCCATAGTTTTGCTAGGAAAGCTCTTTGTTGCCCTGATTTTATTCATAGAGTAAAACAACATGGAAGAGAACAACTGTGGCCAGTTTTGGGCTCCCCAGATCAGAAGAGACAGGAAAGACTGGAAAGAGTCCAGCAGAGAGCCATGAGGATTAGTGGGGNAAACCCATTGCCCCTTGTCCTGTCATTGCAAGAACTTGTCAGTAGTCCCTCCCCAACCTTCCTGTAGCCCCCTTCAGACACTGGAAGGCTGAAGAGCCCCAACTCTTGTAGCCTGTCCCCATAGGAGAGCTGCTCCAGTCCTCTGATCATCTTTTAAGATTCTCTGATGGAATCCTAGAGTGTTTTGAGTTGGAAGGGATCTTAAAAGATCATTTAGTCCTCTGCAGTGAGTAGGAACATAGAATTATAGAACCAGAGAATGGTCTGGGTTGGAAGGGACCTCCAAAGCTCATCCAGTCCAACCCCCTCTGCAGTCAGTAGGGCCACCTCCACTAGATCAGGTTGTCCAGAGCCCTGTCGAGCCTCACCTTGAATATCTTCAGGGATGGGGCCTCAAGCACCTCCCTGGGCAACCTGTTCCAGTGTTCCACCACCCTCATCTTCAACTACATCAGGTTGCTCAGAGCCCTGTCCAACCAGACCTGGAGTGTTTACAGGGATGTGGCTTCTGGGCAAACCTATGCCAGCATTTCACCACTCAGTGAAACAATTTCTTCCTTAGATCTTCCCTATATTTGTCAGCTATCAGCTGTCTCTGATGATGTTTCAAAGTTTGTTGGTTCTTGCTTTTTAATGTTGGGGTTTTTTTTTATTTAGCTCTGATGGTTCATCTTGGAAAAAAAGAATTTTACTAATTTAACTTTGGTATCTTCAGCCAACACTGAAATGAAATCCAAGTCCGAAATACACATGACACCTCTTACAGGAACATCCACTTGGTTCTCAAAATAGTTCAGAGAGTTGAGATTGATGATCCAAATAAAAAGGATTTCATTAAGTTTGTAATGTTGTTAAATCTACCTAGAATAAAGTGATATTTAGGGCAGATCATCAACAACTTTTGTTTCCACTTTGGTACCAAAAAATAATGCATTGGGTAGTCTCTTAACTCCTTTATAACCAGATGAGGATGCCTCAGTTGGAAAATACTTTTAGGTCAATAAACAACTGTGCAGGTTTTTAGCTCAGGAAATAGGTAAACTCAGTCACAGAGTACCTGGGTCTTGGTAATGATACATATTGAGGTCAAAATGAAATTGCAGGCTGCAGGAGTGAGGAGACTGTAGAGTAGCCTTCCAGTATCTGAAGGGGGCTACAGGAAGGCTGGGGAGGAACTACTGACAAGGTCTTGCAATGACAGGACAGGGGGCAATGGGTTTGAACTGGCAGAGGAAGATTTAGACTGGATGTTAGGAGGAAGTTGTTTGCAGTGAGGGTGGTGAGACACTGGCACAGGTTGCCCAGGGAGGTTGTGGCTGCTTCCTCCCTGGAGGTGTTCAAGGCCAGGTTGGAGGAGGCCTTGAGTGACCTGTACTAGTGGGAGGTGTCCCTGCCTATGGCAGGGGGTGGGAACTGGATGATCCTTGAGGGCCCTTCCAACCATACCATTCTATGATTACATTTTAATGTTTAGAGCAAAGTCTCTAAAGGAGGGGATTTAGTGAAAATGGGCAACTGAATTTCAGTATGGAGAAAGCAGTGCGTGGCAGTCTTGAGTATTGCTTGAGCAGACTAACACTGATCATAGAATCATAGAATGGTAAGGTTGGAAGGGACCTCAAGGATCATCTAGTTCCAACCCCATAGCATTCATTCTGAAACAGATTTATTCAATTGGGTTTAACTGCTTAGCAAATATTTTAGTATGTTTAGGTTTACTAGAGAACTGGAGCTGGAATATTGCCAACCAGTGTTCTGTTTTGTACCACCTCAAAGTTCATTAGAATGCCTGTGAAGCTTCCTCAAAGCTTAGTTCATTTTGTCCTCAACAAAGCAGAGGTTGTAAATCCCTTAAATTCACTTGACCTGCTTAGAGCAGGCTAGTTCTGAGATTCTGTGAAATCATGTTTCTTAGAACTGTCAGGGTTGGAAGGGACCACAAGGATCACCCAGTTCCACCCCCACCCCGCCCTGCCATGGGCAGGGACACCTCACATTAGATCAGGCTGTCCAGAGCCACATCCAGCCTGGCCTTAAACACCTCCAGGATGAGGCTTCCACCACCTGCCTGGGCACCCCCTGTCCCACCACCCTTGTAGTGAAGAACAACTTCTTAACATCTAATCTGAATCTGCCCGCTCTGGTTCGGATCCATTCCGTTTTGCTCCATTCCCCCCAGTCCTTTTCACTACCTAAAAAGTCCCTCCTCAGCTTTCTTGTACCCCATTCAGATTCTGGAAGGCCACAATAAGGTCTCCTTGGAGCCTTCTCCCAACCCCAACTCCCTCAGCCTGTCCTCATAGGAGAGGAGCTCCAGCCCTCTGGTCATCCTCGTGGCCCTTCTCTGGACACATTTTCGAACCATGCTTGTGTGCTAGAGGAGAAATCCTGCTAACATCTTCCTTCATTGTAGAGGGACAATATCTCACTTCAGAGGCATTTTAGTAGCTATAGACCTTAGTTAATTAAATTTAATGAACTTAGAAACATACTCATCAGTATTAGCACAAAGTTATAAACTTTGTGTTCGGAAGAGGAGTTTTTTTGTGTTCAAGCTTTTAGGAGCTTTTGGAAAATAGGCAGGATTATTTTTTTTTTTCCATCCAATCTCATCCTCTGCCATGTTCTCCTGACTTGATTAGCTATGAATTTCTAACATGATTTGAGAATTCACTAAACCTCTCAATTTAGCTTGATGGTGCTTGCTCTTTGATACAAGGCAGTGTCATTTCACTGCTATAGAATACCTGGAGGCTGGAAGTTGTAGCACTCTTCAAGCATTGTGATGCCCAACACAGATATAAATAGAAATACATTAACAATAAACTATCACACTGAATAAAGCTTCACACTCTTAAGCTTGCAGGCAGCTATGTCCAACTTCCTTTAGCATGAGACCTTCTCAAGAAAGAAGGTGACTAAGTTAGGGCAAAGGTTTTTGATGTGGGCAGAATGCATTCAGTGCTCTCTGGTCTCTCATTGCTCACTACCCCTGGCTGCTAAGAAATTGCCTCTCATGTAACAGTGAGGGGCTAGCAACTGATCTATGCAGAGGACTTCAAACAAATGTGGATATGGATAGGCTATTCTAGTAGTAATGCACTGTGTATAAAGGCAATTACCTAATTTTCTTTATTCCTAATGATTGAAACATAAAACTGAGTAAATGTGTGTGATGGTTTTGTTGTTTGTTTTCCTTCTCGAGTTTAAAAAACAAAACAAAACAAAAAAAAACACAACCTTTCAAAGCTGATGTATCCAAGTGCCATCTTACTAGAAACTGCAGCCTGACAGCACCACACTGATTTCAGGAGAGGACAGGTTTTAATTTTTTTTTTTTAACTGCTTTTCTTGATTTAAATGTGGTTATTTAGTGTGCAATTTAAATACACAATCAAAACACTCCTTGTTGCTTCAGTCATGCTGCTATAGTGGGAGTGAAATAGCTTTAGATTGAAGTTAGGGCATCCATGCTGGCTGGATCACTTGCATGCTGACATGGCTTCAAGCTTTGCCACTCATTCACTTCCCAAATTTCCAATATTTAGGAATAGACAAGTTCCATCTAGCACTTTGCACAGCATTCCCTATGTGTTTCAGGGATTCTTCAGCCTTAAGCCTGGCCCATGCCTAAAACCTGCAGAAGTGAGGTGAAGGCTGATCTATTTCTTTTTAGTCTTACCTTGGTTTACTTGTGGAATTCCAGTGCCTACATTTTTCATTTCCCTTACTGAATACTGCTCTTTATGAGAGCTCAAGGCACATTTTTAACTTGAGGAAAACTGAGCCCTGTGAAGGGTTTGAGATGCTTCCAAAAGAAAAGTTTAAAGCTTGTGATAAACTGCTTGATGTTTCTCTATGTGGTCTCCCATTGGTTATGCTCTAGGGAAGCCTGGAATTCAATGAATCATAGAATGGTATGGTTGGAAGGGACCTCAAAGCTCAGCCAGTTCCAACCCCCTGCCATAGGCAGGGACACCTCCCACTAGTACAGGTCACTCAAGGCCTCCTCCAACCTAGCCTTGAACACCTCCAGGGAGGGAGCAGCCACAACCTCCCTGGGCAACCTGTGCCAGTGTCTCCCCACCCTCACTGCAAACAACTTCTTCCTAACATCTCCCCTCNCTGCCCAGGTCCCTCTGGATGGATCCCTGCCCTCTAGCAAGTCAACTGTGCCACACAGCTTGGTGCCATCTGCACACTTGCTGAGGCTGCACTGATTCCTCTGTCCATGGCACTGACAAAGATGTCAAACAGCACTGGTGCCAGCACTGACCCCTGAGGGATGCCACTTGGCACTGGTCTCCAGGTGGACTTTGTGCCCTTGATCACCACTCTGTGTGCTACCATCCAGCCAATTCCTTATACCCAGCAGTGCTCCACACATCCAGTCCATGTTTTTCCAGCTTGGTGACCAGGATGTCATGTGGGACAGAGTCAAATGCCTTACTCAGGTCTAGGTAGATGACATCAGTAGATGAACATTCAACATCTTATTGTAGACAGCTGCTAAGGAAACATCAGCTGTGAAACAACAGATTTTTCTCTTCTGCTAGGCTCAAGTTTTGCTTTATGGTCTCTCCAGTTTGTATAATGTTTCTTTACTGATTGTAAATGCAACTTGGAAAGTGAAGTCTTAAAGACAGAGGGATTTTTTTTTTTCTTGTATATTTGTGAAATGTTTGTTACTTTATCACTTTAATTTCTTTAATTTCCAGCAAGATGAGTATCACATGGTTCATCTGGTCTGTACTTCCCGGACACCCCCAAGTTCTCCAAAACCCAGCACCAGTAGAGAAGGTCATGGAGCTGCAACCACCAGCAGTAGCTCAGTGAGTATAATTTATTTTTCTTCTACAGTGAAGAAGCTTTTACTTTAAAAATGTGACTCTAAAATCATTTGGTGAAAGTAGAGCATATTATATTAATTTATACAATAACCTTTGCTTATTTAAGAGTAAACTTTTATTTCTTGTTCCCCAGTTGTAGCACAGTTATGTTTATTAGATGGTAAAGCACCACTCTTTCTAGCACTGTCAAGAATAATTTTTTTTTCTTTACCTGTCCCTCTATCTTTGAGCAGAAATTGAGCAGTGTATTCAGATTTAACCTTTAAAAACTAAGTTCTGGTTTTATTTTGTACTGCTGAAGAGAGACAACTCCAAATCAGTGCCCTTGTGAGACAGGCAGGTGGAGCTTGGCAAGTGTTCCTTCTCCTTGACTGGAATTGGCCAGTGCTTAGGGAGTAGCTTCAAGGTAGTCATAGTGTCAGTGAGACAGTAGAAACCATGTTAATAGTTTTCTTAGTTAAGAATATTATGTGAACAGCTTGTTTAGGGTGTTCTGAGCCTTCACCTTTTTGGCTCCTCCAGAAACAATGAAGTTCTTTGTTTGTGTTTTTAATAGAAGTTAAATGCTTCTGTTGATTGTTTGGTCTTCATCAGTGTCCTTCTCTTGGCTTTTCCCAGAGCTTGCAATATCACTAAACAACCCTGGAAGATAAGTCAGAAAGGATTGTAGCCAATACTGTTGTAGGTGCTTTTCAGCAGTGGGTCTTGATTATCAGCACAAGGGAAATAACCTTCCAGACCCAGGCCATCTGTCTTCATTCTTCTGTTGGTGGGGTGCTGTTGCAGACTGCTGTGTAAGAAACAGGAGCAGTTTCAGTAGAGTGTGTGCAGACATTACACTGTCTTCTCACAGGCTGTATTTATACCTCTGTTTGCAAGCAGGACAAGGAGAGGAGCCCTCATTTGTATTGCTACTTACATCTGATCTGTTGCCTTTAAATGATTATTAATGACTATTTAAAGGGGTCAGTGTGCATGGTGTTAAGTTAATAATATTTGGAGACAGAACAAGGAGGAATGGCCTCAGGGTGAGGCTGGGGAGGTTTAGATTGGACATAGGAAAAAGTTTTTCATGGAGAGAGTGTTCAGGGACTGGAATGAGCTGCCCAGGTAGGTAGTGGAATCCCCAACCCTGGATGTGTTTAAGGGTGGTTTGGATGTGGTGCTTAGGGATGTGATTTAAGGTGAATCTTGTAGAGTTACAGATTGGACTTGGTGATCCTGAGGGGCTTTGCCAGCCTGCATGTTTCTGTAATAAGGAAAACTTAATTTCATTTACTTAGAAGGAAACAGCCTAAACCCAAAGCTTGAATGGCCTTTGGTTTTCCATTTCTTTTTTCTTCCTTTTTCCCCCCCTCAATTGTCTAGAGGTGATTTTTTTTCTTGTTTTCCTTTGTAGGGCAAATGTGAAATGGATGTCTTAAGTAATTGCACCTCCTCACTTCCTGAGTTGTCAAAGTTGAAGAGGATTTTCTTCTGAATAAACATGACAGTAATGTTTAGCAACAGGCTTTGGGGACTCACTAAAACTAACATAATGCATCTAAGTGGCCAAATTGCAGTCTTGTTATGGTGATAAACAATCTAGGAGAGCCAGCTGTTGTCCTGCTTCCAGGGTTTGATCTTGGGAGGCACTGAAGGTCTGACACACCAGTGGCAGGTGTGTTGTTGGGAGTCTAAGTAGTTCCCAGCTACTTTCCTATTCCTGCCCTGACTCCCCTTCCAGCAGTAAGCACAGCAGCTTGGATTGGGCAGCTGGCACAGTGAAGGGGATGAGTAGAAGGGGAAACTGAAGACAAAGATAGTGGAGTGGTGTTTTAAGCCACTGCAGGCACTGTTGTCTCTGAGTATAAAGTCATGTCCTGAGGCTGTAGTTAATTTTGTTAACAGTAGCTGCTAGAACTTTTGATGCTGCTAAACATTCATTTGATTGAGCTTTAGTTTGGTTCAGCTTTTTGAAAAAAAAATTCCCAGTGACTTGGGGAATTAGGTTTTCTCTGGGACCTGTCTTGAGTCTTCACTCTTGTGATATGTGCACCTGAATGCAATTTTGAATTGTTGTTTTTTACTGAAGGCTTCCTAGAACCAGTGAAACTCCACAAGACTTGCCTGGTGCTTATGTTCTCAGTAAAACCTGAGACAGAACATTTTCTGTGACACACTAGTAAATCTTGTAACTGTGGCAAAAAGCTCCCCAACCTCAATTGTATTTATCTTTAAGAATTTGGACCGTTCTGGATCAGCTGCTGCCTCACCCCCAAGCCAAGAAGCTTCCTCTACATCTTTGAACAGTAGTACAGATGGAGTGAGGCATCGTAATCCTCCACAAGCACAAAGCAATCCCATCCCAAGCCACCAGTTCCCTTATTTAATGCAAGGGTAAGTGAGACTGAAGCAATTCTCAGCTCTTTGATGCTCTTTAAAGTGCTTGAAATGTTCAGCTGTAGTTGTGTTGGTTTCACAGTCTGCAAAATGATTTGGCTAGCTAAACTGAAGCATCAGAAACCTTATTTTTCATGTGAATATTGCTTATTTTAGCCAGGAGTCAGTCAAAGGGTTAAGTGTTCTTGGTGTTGCCCTTCAGGCTGTTGGTTTTTCATTCCTGCTTTCTGCCCTCAATTTTCTGTTGATAGGTTCAGCTGTGATATTGATGGAGTGGATGTAGTTAGTAATGTAACTGATTAAAATTACTGCTTCTGGGTGTGTTTTCTATCCTTTATTGCAGTCAGCACTAAACTTCTATCAGACTCTGATGGTTCTGAGTTTTTGACTCATAAGAGATGTAACTCTTCACTCCTCCCTGTTGGATTCAGCTGTAGAAATGATACTCAGGGCCTTTTGGGTATGTGTAAGTGCTTGTGTGTCTACATCACAGTTTCAAAGTGTTTTCATACAGTTCCACCAAATGTAGCCAACATACACTTATAGATCAGATCTGTTCTTATGTGACTTCCAAAATGCTGCCTTTTTTCTGTGTGCCTGTCATAGAATGGTTTAGGTTGAAAGAGACCTTAGAGATTATCTACTCCTATCTCCCTGCCATGGGCAGGGACACCTCTCAGCTAGGCTCAGCTGCTCAAGGACTCAATAAAGCAGCTTTAGGAATTTTTAACTGATATGACCTTTGAAGTTATTCAAACTTTTTTTTTTTTTTTTCCCGAGGGGAAAACAGAAGTTTAGTGTGTTCTGAGATGATAGCTGTCATTTCCTCAGGGAACACCTACAAGATTTCTTTCTAACAAGGCATTCTCTGAGCACTGTACAGATTCTAGAGAATTTCTTTGTTCTTTTTTGTTTCAGTGTTCTCCAAACTATGACTCTGCAACATTCTCAGCTGTTTCAGTCACTGGAAAGAAAACAACTGCCAAGAACTGTTGCAAATATATTTAGTTTCAATTCAGTTTCTGTGCTGTCTTGTTAGAGATAAATTAGAGGGTGGAGCACTTAAGTTATTCTGACATTTAACTTTGCAGAANAGAGCACAGTAAAAGGGCAGAATCACTTCTCTTGCCTTTATGGCAAAGCTACATGACACTAAGTACAGACTGCTGTTTGCTTTCAAAATGAAGTTACATGACACCAATTTATTGTGTGTTGTGTAGATTACTCTAAGAAGTTGCCATCTTCTTCATGTAAACATGCTCTGGGTGATGTTTTTGTCAGTATGTGTGGTGAACTGAATAGGCTACAGCCTTAAAAAAGGCAACAGAGACATTTTTCATTATTTTCTTAGCTGAAATAATTACTGTGGAAGGTGTCAGTTTGCAAGACATCACTATGCTTGAAAGCAAGACAGTATTTTTAAGTTACTCCATGTCTGTATTAGCAAGGGGTGTGGATTGAGAGGAGTGGATCTGCAAACTGAAAGAGGTGCTGAGAACCTAACATCAACACTGGACATAATGCAGGATTTTCTGTCTTACTTGAAGAGAATTATTTGGCCTATTTGTGATTAGGGTGCATTAGCAATGCACCTAAACAACATCTTTCAGTGTTAGTGTAATCCAAAAGGAATGCAGATGGGGATCCAGAACCCTTCTGTGGTGTAAACAACACTGGAGTAAGAGGAAGTGGTTGGAGATCTTTCAGAAATACATTCTTGATCTGAGCAAAAATAGCAAAATAAATGAACCCTAAATAATCTTAGGTCTTTGTGTCCTATTAAATTACTTCTACAAAAAGGAGAAATTAAGGTAGATCTTAGCATACTGCTGGACACTGCCTCTGTTGAACTCCAAATACTCTGTGCCAGTGGCTGCTGTAGCCTGCAGTCTGTGAAAAACCCTTTATAATGCTTTCAGTAATCTCAGATGCATCTGATTTTTTGCTTCAGGGCACTGCTGCTTCTGTTCCAGCAATTAGAAATGCCTTCTGTTTTTTTTTAGCTGCTCTCTTAAGCATCATTTAGGGCAGTGAAATCTTAGCTTTCATGTAATTCATACACAGACTGAGACTTGTTAGGAACAATGAAGATTCAGGGCTGAGTTGTTGTGCTGGTTTAAGGGTAA
>WBNM01025572.1:267460-307418 GCA_013399055.1 Ramphastos sulfuratus | reverse complement strand
TAGAGAGCCTGAGACTCTCAGAGAAAGTCTCTTACCTATATTTGTGTTCTTGTTCTAATACATCTCAGCAAGCCTATGAGTGAAGTAGACATCACCAGTGTTTGCTTTCCACATCCTATCATTTTTTTCATAAAAACATTCCAATTATCCTCAAACCAGCACACTACCCCCTATATAATGGCAAAGTTCCTCAGAGCTGGTACTGAGGGGCAGCTGCCTGCAGACTGCTTTCTTACCACATTGAGAAATCTGCAGCACAGGACAGGCCTGAAGGACCTTGGACCTGCTCAGGTTAACTGTTCTGTGGATCACCACTTAGAATCCTGGAATCACCAGGTTGGAAAAGACCTCCAAGGTCATCCAATCTATTCCCCAGCCCTATACAATCAACTAGGCCGTGACACTAAGTGGTTCATTCAGTCTTTTCTTGAACATGCATAGTGATGTCCAGGTCAGGATCACTGGAGTCTACCTCTCTACGTAGTTTTGCACATCTCAAAGACAGGTGAGCTGCAGATTGTATTAGCAAGCTGTTCAGCTAATGAGAAGTTTCCAAAGGGGCTGGGGTGTTACCTGTGTGATAACAGCTGTCAGTGCACAGCACAGGCCAGCATGGGGTATTCCAGTGGGTTCCCACTCAGCAGCTGCTCACAGTAGCATATGGGCTTCTCAGAGCCCACGTATCGGCCCTAACAGAGCAGATGTATCTTGTTCAGATTGCATTTCCTCAAACACAATGTCTTCCACAAGTCTCCCACTACAAATAGCTTTGCTGGGTTGTGCTGCAAGATGAAGATGATCTATTCTGGTATGATGGAAGAGATGAAAAGCACCCTTATTTTGTTATTTCTTTATTTCTCACCCTAAAGAAAAGTTAAAGCAAGCTGATACAAAGAGTAAATTTCACTGAGTCATTTCCCAGCTTGTTTATGCCCTCTGATACATTTGGGAATCCTCAAACTCACTTGTATTTGCCAAGGAAGTTTGTTTTCGTTGTTTGCTTCCTTCTCCCTCTTTCTGTCTCTGTTTTCACTTTCCCCAAACTGCAGGACACTTTGCTCCTGCTGCCTCTCCTGGTCGTGGAGTTATCAGGCACGTGTGCAGCGGGTGAGATTGCAAACGCCACTGTTCTCCGGGATTCTAAGCATCAGACAATGTTTTACATGGCCTCCCATTCTCTAGCTGGCTGGTTGGACATGATGTTGGTACCTTATCTTCACGCTGACACACACTGGACATTAATAGAAATACATTGCTGAGGCACATGTGTGGAATTTCAAGCAGCCTTCCTAGCTGTGCTTTAGATAGTCTATTGTGTGCTTAACCTCTGGGAAGAGGTTTTGATGAGAAACACATCATGTTAACTCTTGGGCAGCTGGGTGGACTCTCCTAGAGTTTCTTATTACAGTCAGCATAATGTCTTCCTAATTGCCTGCTGCTTATGTATTTTGGAGTTTCAGCAGTTTTAAACCTATCTTTCCACAAGCAATTTTCCTCCTTCCTAGTGCAAATCTTCAGGGAAGAAATACCAATGTGTACTGCGTGTGGGAGGGCGATGGGAGGTACGAGCTGCAGAGGGAAGCGAGCAGCCAGCACCCTTGTTTAGCTTTGTCTAAAGTCTGTCCCTGAATTATTTTTGGCTCTGTGATTGCTTTGCATCAACTGGAAAAATGACCTGGGTGCAACTGCTGGTATTTGCCAGGATTCCTTCTGCTTTTGGAGCACATCCGAAGTTTTACTGTTTCCTTTGTACTATATATGTGTACTTTCTCTGCTTGTTTGTTATGACCAGCTGCAATTGTCTGTATTATTTATGAGTACTGAGTAAAACATGATGGAAAGTAGCTTCTTAAAAGGGGCTGTACTGAGGGAGAGGAAATGAGTTGATGACTTTCTCTTTGATTTTTAGACAAGGGAAATAGAACACCTGCAAGCTTATGAGAGAGGGAAGGAATGAGAGAGTTAGCTGGATTTTTTTTTTTCCTTCCTGTCTGCATATTACATTGGGGGTTTGGAGGCTTTTTAGCCTTGAAGACTTGGTGATAATGGGCAAACTTGCAGTAGGAGTCGAAAGTAAAAATTGATCAAGCAGACAGATAGTGCAAGGCTATTTATAATTACTGTCCAAAAGAAAAAGGCTCTGTAGTTTAATACCTACTTGAATAGTACATTAGACTAAGGATACATTTGTTAAATATCCAGTGCTCTTCCAATTAGGACCACGAGCTTGCCACATACATTCGCTGGATCTTCAGCCTAATAATGCTTTTGCCATGTAAAAAGTGGCTCACCGTAGAGCAGATGACTTCAAGCTCCTTTCTTTTTCTAAACACACAGGCTCATATCTTTTCTGTCTCCTTTTCCCTTCTTTCCAGCCTCTGAGCAAAATGGATTTGTTCCTCAGTGTTCATCTTGCTATAGCTGTAATTGGCACTGTCAAGCTAAAACTGTGACTCCCCCCTGTAGCTTCTGAACTTCCAATACATAAATGGTTCCTTACAAAAGCTGTTCTCTTCGCAGCTGAGGATCTGAGCAGTCAGTCATTTTTGTATTTTTATATGATATGCTATGCTTGTTTCACATTCAGCTGTTAAAAAGGGGCAATTTGCAATAAGGATATGTTAAACAGCCCAAGACAACACAACAAAATGATAACAAAACCCAACAAAATGAATACCAACACACCACCACCCTCCAAAAAAAAAAAAAAAGGGGAAAAAGAAAAATCAACAAGTCACTAGAAAACAAAAGAACACACAGAACCCCCAACTCAACCAACCAAACCAAAACCTCCCTAAAACTGATAGTAATAACAACAGCAAAAATGTGTATCAGCTGCAAATACAGCACCTTTCTTAAATCCTCTTCCCTACTTTTTCAGGATAAAAGAATTTTGCTTTAGGTACAAAACTTGAAAAAGCCAAGGCAATCTGCAAAGCCAAGTACAGTTTTAAAGATAATGAAGATCAGTCCAGCCTTTAGTTTTCTATAACTTAAAATGTTGCCCCCTAGCCAATGAGCCTTTTCCTGTTCAAGGCTCAGTGCTTTGCAGTGTAATTTTTCTAAGCTTTGTGGTCCTGAAGGTTTTCATCAGAGTTCTGTTAAAAGCCTGCTTGCCTCTGATTTCCTGTTATACAGCAGCCTGCAAAGGGAGCCTGCTCTCTGGTCAAGTAAAACTTTGACACTGTTCATTTAGTGGTAACAGAAGTGGGGGATGTGTCAACTTTTCCCATCTGATGGCTGCTGAGAAGCTGGCTCTCAGGTCACTCAGCCCTTGTTCCAGATTGTGATGAAGATCTAAATGAAATCTTGAAGCTTTTGCCAGCCACTTGCATTTGCTTTTCTTCAATATGGTTTAGAAGTAGTTCCTAAAATTGTATGTATCTGGGGTAAAAATAAAGCATTTTCATTGTAATTAATTTAGATAGAATATCAGTTTGTGCCCAGATTAAGTGGAGCCCTTTAGCCATGCTCTTCCTCCAGTAATGTCATTCTGCCATGGCAAGCTTATTTTCTGAGGTTAATAAGGAATGTGTTAAGGCACCTGGAGGGAAAGGAGCTCTAATGGCCTTAGCTGCCATTCTTCTCTGTGGAGATAGGACTAATGTGGATGATAAATACTTTGTTGCCTCAGGCCTTGCAAATGCGGGCTGCTCTCTGGGAAAGAAAATAGTTCAAGGGGTACCATGGATGTTCTTCTGATTGGTTGAAGCGGTGAGACAGAAGAGATTATCTCCAGCCTAGTCTCCCTAACATGAATTTTATCCCTTTTAATTTCAGTGTTTTGCTGCCAAGTATATTGGAGGTCAGGTAATAGTAGATGATTTTACTTTCTGATTACACGCATGTGCAAGCACAGCCAAAATTTTGCCTCATTGGTGCATATGTTAAGAAGTTACATCTGCTTTCTGCTCTAGGAGTATATCGTACTGGGCATTCTTAAACTGCAGGGAAGATTCACAGCGTTGTTGAGAACGAAAACCAAACTTCCATGTAGAGTGATTTGGTGTTGCTGCGCAGGTGCCAGCAGATGGTGCTGTTGAGCTGGAGTAGGCTTCCCAGTTCGAAGTCATTTGCCTATTTTAAGAGCTATGATGCAGACTGATTTGGAACTAAGTTTCCTGCTCGATAATTCATGTCATCTTCTGCTAAGTCAGTATACCGTCCAGAGACTTAAGGTACGTGTATGTAAATAAATAAACTGTGTTAAGCTGCCTTTTTTAATCTGTGTATGATTTTTTTTTTTTTTTTTCCACCCCACTTCATTAGTGACTGAATTCTTCGGAAACTTTCCACTTCCGTTAGCAAAGCAGTTTTGATTTGCTTATTTCTTTAAAAATTGTTTTTGAGGGAGAAAGTTTGTTGGCTTCTTCAAGTGAGCCTCTACAATGTGTTGGTGCAAATGGAGACTTAATAGGCAATCCATAAGCAACGGATCTCCATTAACACTCCTTTGAATTTAGGATCTGGTTAAAATCTATTCCCTCCCTTGTGCAGAATATGGGAGATTAATTTGTGTATCTTATTTGGGGTCAAACCCACTGCTTATCCTGGTGCCTGCTCTGTCTGTTGATCTTGCAGACTGCACTCTGCTCCTCCATTCTCTGGGATGTGATTCTAGCTGTAGTGCTCCTTATTTTGGAACTAAATGTTTTTAACGTGCATCTCGGGTGCATGCCAGTGATGATGCTTGTGCTGAGTTCACACTTTTCCCTGCGATGTGAGAGCGCTTCCAAAGCACGAGTGAGTATTTCCTGAAGGTGGCAGTGAAAGGACACCCATGAAGACTCTTTTCCAGGGAACCGCTGAGCCTTCAAATTGTTTGCATGCCAATGAAATGTCTCTAAAGTTTGCTTACTTGTTTTTTGTTTTGACTAGCTTCTCCAGGAGTTACCATAATATTTTTCAAGACGGTTTTTACTCTAAGTTTTGGAAGGTCTTTAGTTTCTATAGAAATATTATAATTTGAAATTTTGAGGCCACTGCATACTGACATAATCTGTGAGCTGGAGATGTATGCTGAATCAGCCTGCTCCTGTCTTTCGTTTTCTCACCATGCTTCTTGGGGCTTACTTTCATGCTTAAATGCATGGACCTTGCAGCTTGTGAAGTTGCTATGTATTCATAGTGCAGAAAGGAGGACGAGGTTGTCATGAAGATGGTGCAGGTTTCCATAGAGATGATGTGCTCAGCCACCCCACGTTGCTCTTTGGTCTTCAATTCTGTAGTTGGTTTCTAGTAGTACTTTTTGGAGAGGCAAATAACTGCTCCTGAGAGCAAATTTGGTTTTGGAAGTGGTGAAAGAATGGTAGATGCTGTCCTAATGACATCTCAGGTTCACTATGAGCAACTACTGTTGCTGCCTTCATTCCTCTGATCTTTAAGATTCACGATTTTGAAGACTTCTAAATAGATACTAGGTACAAAACTTGGACTGTAAAAATTGCCTATGGTATCTGTCTGCAGTCAAACTATGTAGACTATCCAAGAAGGCCTGTACTGAAAAACCACTGGAATGTTAGCAGGATTTTGAGATATTTATGCAGTGGTTTTGTAAAGATGATATTTCAAGTCATCTTTCACTGATATTGTAAGCTTCTGACTGATTTTTGATTAATTTGGAATTTAAAACATAAAGATGATCTACCTGGCCTTGGACAAAATAAATTACCGCTTTGAGGACAGAATCTTCTCTTGAGGAACAAGTTGGTGGTTGGCTGGAGTCCCTGCAGATTTTTAGGCAGGAGGTTTGTATCTTTTCATCTGTTTCCAAGAAGGAGAAACAAGAGTTATAAAAACCACTTAAAGGTTCAGTTAAGATTTATTCTGGCTGCATAACTGCCTCCCATAATAACTTTAATATGCATCATCCTGAAACTCCTAATTGGCCCTGGTGTTGGCAGGACTTTCAGACCCAGCAGAATCTCCAGTGTTCAGCAGCTTTTAGGAAGGAATGTAGCCAGAGAAGCACAAAAGATGAAATGGCTGCCTTATAAATTCTGACTGACCTTGAGAGTCCTTGCTTTAACAAGCAGGAGGATGCTGTTGAGAGCCTTCTAGACTAGAGCAGTGGTGGGAGTGTGTGTAGGTGTGCAATTGTTGAGGCAAGAGGAGAGGATGAGGGAAGACTTCATGTGCCTTGGTGAGAGGAGGTGATTTTATTGTAGGCCATGCACCTACTTACCCTGTTCCTGTTTGTTTCTGTCATTGAAATCTTGTATATATTGACACTGATTAAAAATGTGTGGGGTGGTTAATTTTTCCTTCTGAGGGACGTTTGTGGGGATGGGCTATGTAAGATCTGTGGATTGAAGCAATCCATTTCATCTGAGCTGTGTCTTCATTTAGGAAATGATCCCAGTCAGTTGTTCCTCTCTGCTTACTGACTGACTGGTCCCCTATGCAGGTGCTCAGCAGACAGATCAGAACTGGAGGATGAAATCTTCTTTTAGCTTCTGGGCTCCCCTGTGCCTGGGTGCCTGCCAGGCTCTTGTAGTATCACACAGTCTTTGGGCCTGGTGGAGGACTGTCATTCTTGCTCTCCTGGGCTGTCAGCTGAGCACCTCTTGCAGACCCTAAATTCCTTTTAAAACAAAACATTTGGCTTAGTTTATTTCATTCCATTAAGTAATTCCACTGCTAACACATAATTATCTACAGCAGTGACACTCGTCTGTGCCTTAATTATCTCAAAGCTGCACAGTTCCCCCTTCCCCCTGCCTGGAAGTTGTCACTTGTGCAGGGTGGTTCTGCAGAGATAAGTGTGGAATACACGGCAGTGCTTTGGGTCTCACATAATACTCAGGCAGTTGCTGATTGCTAAATGCAGGCAATAGAAGAGGCAAGGATTTTGGACTCAGTCTTCTATTAGTGGCTCTTACCCATGTGGAGTGAGAGATGTTGGGAAGGAAAAAGCTAATCAAAACTTCATAATATGGACTTGAAAGCTAAAGATGTGAGCAAGTGCTGATTGGAGGCATTAAGCTTACAGGTGTTGGGAAAATTTGGAAGCACAAGTATTTGTTTTTCTTCTCAAGAAACATAAGAAGTGAAACATCCATGATGCTGGGCAGCAGACCAGGAACACTGGTTGTATTTGAGCAAGATTCTTGGTATTTCTGTTTATTTATTTTGCTGCTGCTTTTTTTTTTTTCCCCTCTTGTTTTCTTCCCTCCACCTCCAACTTTTTCCTCAACTCCTTTTTCAGTAAACACCCTCTCTAAGTCCAGAAGAGCCCAGTAGAAGTCTTTGATCCAGCCAGCCATTATAAGGAAATAGAACTGAGTTACAGGGTATTTACTACCAAGCTGGATGAATATTGGAGTGGAATACCTGTTATTTCATAGCACCATGCTCTCTTTTTTTAAAAAAGAGTGATTTTGTTAATAAAGGACAAGGTCAGTCCTACCTGAACTTGTGGGCATGTGGGTAGCAGGATGCCTGTGTCATTGGAAGTTAAAGGTCTGTTAGGGAATAAAATGCTCTCTAAGAGATTTCTAAACCCTTGCAAAATCTGAATGAGGAAGAAGCTGGAGGGGGCACGTAACTGGACTTGCCTAGCTTCACAAAGCTGAGAGAAGTGGGTTGGAGACACCTCATTTAGCTTGGAATGATGCACTGAGGTTTGTGGATGAACACCTGGAGCATGTGTCAAAAAGACAGCAAATCTTGAGAGGGACCTGATAGAAATGAGGACAGTATGAGGAAGGAAAGCCTGTTTATTATCTTATAATAGATGGAAATGAGGCCATTGATTGGTGTTATCTGCTGGCAGAGACGTTCTGCCAGCTACCTTCATCTGGAACTCCGAGCAGTACGTAATTGTGTTCCAGCTTCCATCCTGACTTAATTCTCAGAATTGGAGTTGCTCTGTTTCACATACAAAAGCACTGAATTCTTTTCCTGTATTGTTATGATGGAGGCAATTTCTGGTTGCTGACTGGCAGGAACGAGGAGGGGTGGACTATGCAGCTTGTGTTGCAACACGTGTCCTCAGTCCCAGCGGTATCTGCTGCACTTGGCTGGCAGCAGCAGCACCTGTTTGAGTAAGATTTCTTTGGCCTGCAAGTATGTTGTATATTTTCTTTGGCCCAAGGACGTAGTCCTAAGTATGTCACTTGAAGACCTCACAGCTTGCTGAGCTCTAAATCTTTCCATCAATCTCATATTTATTTTTCCACACTATTTATCACCATAGTGTTTTATGTACTTTCCAGATCAGTAGACTGGTATAATGTGGTGGTCAGTTTGATGGCTTTCTTCCTCTCAGGAGAGGATGTTATATTAAGAATTGTACTTCCTATGGGAGACTTAATACTCACCCCACAGTCATTTAGTCTCAGAACTTTCTCACTGGGAACCTGAACACCATTGACCAATTTCCAAATGTCCTTCTCTGAGTACTATTGATTGAAATACTTTTCACATCTGGCAATGAATGCTTCTGCAGAAAAACTTTTAAAGTGGTAAAGTTAATACCCTGCACAATTGCTTGGGTTTTTGGTTTTCTTTAAAGCATGCTTGCAAACCTTTCCATAAGAGCCCAGAAGAAAGTTCTGCCTTAGTGGCTTTTGTGACTCATTTTATGAAAAGCACTCACCAGGGCTGAAGTTTCCAAGAGCTGATGGCTAGTTATTTCTCTGGAGCTTGTACTCTCACCTTTGTAATATATTTTCCAAGTAGAAATGGGATGTGTCACTCTTAAAAATATTACTTCATGCAAAGATATGAAGTAAAATTGGGAGATGAGAGCTGCATGATGGAGATGATGGAGCTCATTGTCTCGATTCCCTTGTGTGACGTGATTGAGATACAGGATGGAGAGAGCATTCCTTACCCAGATGGCAAGGTTTGGGCATCGTTGAGAGGCTGCTCTGGGAAGAGGTGGGTGAGTGATAGTGATGGGACACATGTGAGAGAAGAAAATAAAACAGAAACCATAGGGGACACTGTGAAGCCTGGGGTTTGGGGTAAGAGGGAGAATGGCTCTTCCTGGCTCTGTGTGCACACGTGATACCTTCGCCTCCTGTGAGTTTGTTGGCAGGTGTGGAGAGAGGATCCCAGCCTGGCAAGACAGCCACCAGTGTGGCTGATGATTAATTGCCCTTTTTAAATTGCAATTATGTCAGTCATAGAACCCGTGAATATTAATTCCCAATTTGCTGCTTGAAAAACTGAACGATGATGAGCTGGGTCCATTTTACTGATGTCTCAGAAGTGAGCTGAGTGCTGCAACCAACAGCTACTACTGAAAGGAAAGGCTGCTGTGACTTTCATTGTTTTGTGTCTGTCTCACCACCTCTCTTTCAGTGTCTCTGTTTCCTCCTTCAGAATCCTCTCAGTGCTCACAGTGAATTTTCCACACTGACAGTAGTAGGTGGCAGGCTGACACTCAGTGAGTTAATCACTGCAAGCAATATTAGTTACCTGGATTTGCTGGATGGCCTTCCACCATTCACTGCTGCTTCCTGAGCCCCTTAGAGACTTAAGAATGAAACAGGGGTTGCTTTTTCACTGCTCCAGCTCTTTCCCTTCATCTCAAATGTGTAACATTTCATTCCATTGTACTTAGATATTTTGAGATAATTTTCTGATTGTGCCATCTTGGAAAGGATATTAACAGGCAAGCATCAGTACGCTGTGACTGTTTTCCTTTCAGTAATCTGCTCAAATACATGGATGATGAAAATCTTGGTTTCTTCTGCTCTTTGGTCTGTTATCAGTCATGATCCTGTCTGGTATTTTCTGCATGCATCAGGACAAATTATTGCATCTTGCTTGTGCTTTAGTTTTCTTGGAATAGCAGTTATCTCAACAAGTGTTGTCACGGCGTGTGGATATTCCCTGAGATCTTTGAAGGTGCATAATACAGTGCCTTTTTAGAACAGAAAAATAAAACCCTGCCAGGTGCTCTGGTGCTTTAGTTCTCGATGCTTTCCCAGTTTCTAAAACTTGTGATTCTTTGAAAGCTTTTCCAATCTTTTCAGCTGAAAGTGACTTTGAGTACCTACGTATTTTGTTGTTTCCTTGCAGGGTTGGTATATGTTGAGTTGTCAAACTGGCTTCATGATTTTTAAGAAACGGAATTAAATGGTGGAAGTTGCACAAAAATTCTCTCCACTGTTTTGTTCCTATTTTAGTCATATGTTTTATGTGGCTGGTAAAAGTTGCCTGTTGCCTGAAAAAATGTCAGAATGGAGGCATTAAAGAACTGAAAGTGCTGGGTATGTGAATGCAAACTAATTACTTGGTATTTATGGAAAAGCAGATTATTACCTGGGGAACCATCTGAAATTAGAGTGCCTGTTTTTTAGGCTGAAGTGATACTGCTCCATTTTGACATTCTTGATGTTTTGCATACAAGAGGGCCTTGCAGGAGGATTATATCCCATCCTCTGAACTAATGCATTCATATTTAGGGATACCAGTATTAATTTTAATCATTGTGTTTGGCAATTAACTTTGTGAGCCCCTATTATCATTCTATTTAGACATTCATCATTATAGCTACCATCCCAGTGGATTAAAGGTGTTATGTGATAACCCCTGCAAAAGCAAGGGATGGGACTTGCAGGCCACAGGAGGCCACTTCTAGTTCTGTGTCAGATTGCTGGGGAAAGGCTCGAAGAAAATGAGATGCAGCAGAGAGTAGGAAAAATGTTTTAATTTTTGCTTAGTGTTGTCTTTTTTCCTGGAAGAAAGGCATGTGGCAGGCAGTTAAGTGTATTTCTGTAAAGTCTTCTTACTGGCCTGAAAGGGTGTCAAGGGTTCAGTTCTTCAATCTGGCTTTTTTGTTTTCCCCATTGTTCAGCTTTTATAATTGAATGGTAAATTGCTTGTTTTCATGGACCCTTTCATTTTGGAAGGCTCTGGGCGGTCTTCCATTGCTGCTGTTGCCCTTTGAGGTGAAAATGAAGCATTTCATTTTCCTAAACAAGGACGTTGAATAGATAGCCCTTCAACTATTAAGTTAGTGATAAAAAGCTAGTTCTTGTGGGTGTTATTTTTATCCTCCTCTTTCCTCTCCCCTTAGTGCACTTTGCTTTCACTGTAGTGTAGGAACTACTTCATCCAGCACTTAGTTAATGGCATCTGAGCATGGCTTTTGGATGAGGAAGTAGTTTCTTTTATGATAGCTCTGAAGAAGTATCAGAACTGGCAGCACCCCTGGCTTCTCAAAGTGCTGTTTTATTGGTATGGAGAGTTTGCACTTGGAAACCTGTCAGCCAAATGCAGAGTTTTCAGCAGTGGCTGGCTGATAGAGAAGTTTCTATTGTGTGACTAGAGTGATCAGCCCCCATTTCTTGTTGGAGTAGTATCTGTTTTGCCTAAAATGCTTTTAAAATGCTTTGTCTTCAGGAATTGAGTTTCACATCACTTGGGATACAGTTCCCTAGATAAACAGGCACTGTCAACATCCATTATAACAAATTGAAATAGTTTTGAAATACTTTTTTTGTACTTAAATTGTGCAATAAGGTTTGTTTCAGTAGGCTTCCCTAGCAGCATGCATGACAAACTCTCCCAACAAGGTACTGTTGAGTTATTCCCTGTTTTAGGTGGCAGCCCAGCAGACAAGTGCAGAGCCTTGCTGCACAATGATGTAAGGTGTGTACACTCATTCTGTTGACACCAAGTGCAAATATCAACTCTTAGTCAAGAAGTGACAAGGGAAAGTCATGTCTAAAGACTGTGCCGGCTCAGAGGTGATTTCAGACTTCAGCAACATGTCTAACCATTCAGTGAGGGGGAATGGCATGATAATCCAGTGATTTCTGTTGGAAAGGAACTTAAGGATGTCTGTCCAGGAACTGGAGGTTTGCATTCAGAAAATTAGGGTGTTTTGGAATGGAATACACTGATCATCACCACGGTGTAAGTAATTTTGCTTGCTGAAAGCTGAAGACAGAAACAAAAATTTGACGTGGCTGTTGGCTTTCTTGTAAGAACAACTGACTGTACCTTGTAACGTGACTTGAGAGAACACAGTGTTGTGGAAAGCTTAGGAGAAGGGAGTCTCCTTTTGTGTGTTAATATGCTTTTTTTGGTGTGTGTATTTTCCCCCCCAACATTAAGTTGATAGCCCTTGTCCTTTTTAGTTGGCAATTGCAGTGCTTGTGAATTCGAGGTAAGCACTGTTTCCTCTGATGCTGCAGTCTGAAAAGGATCCTGCTCTTGCTGCTCAAGCACTGCGACCAGTGTGAAGAGGAAGGCAGAGGAAGATGACTTCAGCTGCTGCCTGTCTCATTTCTATCAATGTAAAGAGCTTTACAGAGACAAGTAATATTTTGCAATTGAGTTTCTCTTAAAGATGCTCTGATGCTAATGTTGATTTAATAAGGTTCTCTCATTCTCTCTCCTTGCTTAATTTGAAACGTCTAATTTTGTGCTTCACAGTTCTGAACACAGAATTAGTGAGGGAAGAAGAGCTGGAGGCAGGGGAAGCAGAGTGCCACACCAGAAGTTGCCAGGGGAGACTGATTCAATAGAGTGAAAAAGGTGCAAAAGGTTATATGACCACAGTTCAGAACAACGTGCTGGTGGTACTAATGAGAAGGAAAACTTGATCCTTTAAAGTGTTGTAAGCTCTGTCTGTGTGTGTGTATAAACAACATGAAATGGAAAAGGGAACACTGGAGGATTGGCTTCTTTGAGTGAAGTTTTCTTTTGATTTTATATGTATGTAGTATATATCTTATATGAAAGGAAGGAGAATATTATGAGATAAATAGGCTTTTAAAGGGTTTTATTTTGAAGGTTGTTTTCATAAGTGTGGCATTTATTTTCAAAAGTGCTGAGGGGTTATGAGAGATTGTGAATTTGATCTTGCTAATTTATTTTGCCTGCACCTAACTTTGTGTGGTGGTGTTGTGTGGTGGTTTTTTTTGTTCATTTGCTTTGCTTTTTCTGCTTTACGCTTATGCTTGTGGTAAAAGGTATTAACAACCTTGGACACTTGGCTCCTTTGTCATTCTGAGGAAAAATGTAAACTCCCCAAAACCACAGTGCCAAAAGATAATCTAAAATCTAAAGAATAAATAAAATAATAGCAGTGTTGCAGGCTTTTTCCTTTGCCTCCTGCTTTGTTAGTGTACCTTTCCTCTGCCTCTCAGGGAACTGCTCTTACTCAACCAAGCTGAATCCTGATTTGCCTCTTGCTTGAGAAGCATGGCAATTCTCCACACAAGCAAGTGGGCAGTGTAGAAAGAGTACAAGTTATGTTCAGCTTAGTTTTATGATAAGCTGCTGACATGTTTAATTGAAAACCTCATTAAATCACAATTAAATCTATGGGGTGGAGAGGGGGGGAATCATCTTAGTGCATACTTGATAAATGAAATTTATGGTTTCCAGTGCTGGCCAAGGATATAATCTGCTCCCTCCTTGCCATATGAGCTCAGTGAAAGCTACAGAGAAGTCCTACCATGGAATCACGAAAAGCTGCTGGTGGATGATGATCTCCACCTGTGTTTCTTCCACTCCGTGGCCCTGGGCAGATAGAAGTATCCCTTTTCTGCCTCAAACTCTTGTCTAATAGACTCCCCCTCCCTCTTTCTTCCTACATGATTTCTGGTAATAGGAGCTGAACTTCTGCCAGTTACTTCTGTAGGATTTGCTAGCTGATACTGGGTTGTACAGTTGTCTCAGACATGTGGATGGGGACTGCACTTGACCAAGCAGGCCTGCATAGGGAATGAGGTCACAGGGGCAGCTGTTAATACAGATTCTAAATAAAGGCTAAGCCTGCCTTCAGGGTTTGGGTTTTTATCCTGTCTTTCAGTGCCTATAGTGACGAGTCTCCAGGAATACTGAAAAAATCACTTAAGTGCCTGTCTGGTTATTTCTAGTTTACTGCACTGGTCAACTTGTTTGATGGATAAATTTATCAACAGGTTTTTTTTTCAATTACTTACACTGGTTTTGAAGGTGTAGCATGCAAAAGGAGCTCACAGAAAGTAAATCATTGGATGTGCCCCAACTATAATTAGAAAGCAAACAGTGTGGAGATATGTTTGTAAATAGTACCTACTACAGTAAATACAGCAATCTGTCTTTAGGGTTCTGTGATACTCTGAGCTGGATTGACTCTCAATTTGCAAACTCATGAAGCATGAGTCTTAGCTCTGTCAGGTCATCTGACTGCTATATTTAGATCATACACTGTTTTAAAGCTAAATTTCCAGCTTCTTGCTTTTGATCAAAAGGTTATGGGGTAAATACTTCTCTGGTTCCTTAGCATGTGGTGTATTTTATCTTGAGAAGCTCCACTGAGAGAATACTGTTTACTTTTTCCTAAGGTAAATTCCTCAAGCTGCTTTAACTCTTTCTGCTGCACCCAGTCTATAGCATCAACAGCAGCAACACCTGGCTTGTAATCCTCGTTGAGAGACTACAAGGTGCTGCTCTCCCCTTGGCTCTGATTTTTTCCAAGCCATCTGCCTTGAGCAAAATAATATTGCATTGCCCAGTACATGAGCATTGAATGAACATTGAGTTCTTGTAGTTCTTATGAATGTTAAGCACTTGCACAGTGTGGAGAACTCCCGTTTGCAAATTGCCCTATCAGAAGGAAATCAAAAGTTTGCTGGCAGTGGCATAATTTGCAAGTTACTTTTGATACAATCATCATGCCCTGGAGATTGCAGTGTAAAAATAAAGAATACATTTTAACCATAGCCTGAAATCCTTGTTGTTGCTGAATCTACACTCCTCTTTATGCAGCTGATTTCATGATGATATACTTGGACTTCACTGAAAGGTGAAACCTTGCAGCATTTTCTCTGATCACAGCTTTGTGAGGGGCCGAGATTGCAGGTATTTGAGAACCAGTATATTCTCTTCCTAAAACACACAGTGGGTTGCAAGTGCTTTGGAAGCAAGAATCAGAATCTCTAGTGGACATTTTGTCTATAGCTCAAAACCACAACTTAATTGGCAGCCTTTTCATAACACTGAGTGTGGCCTAGGAGGTAGGGAGTGCTGCAGGCGAAGACCAAGGTACGTTTTAAGAACTGGTTGTAGGGAAATTCAGTGCTGCCTGCTTGTTTCTCTTCAGTGAGCATAGAGATGAGGGAAACTGCAGTGAAGTTTCTCACTTGTATGTTTATTTTTTTCTTTCCTGTGAAGTCTGATTAATATTCCTACATGTTCTGACTCTATTTTATTCCATAGGTAACACCTTACTATGAGCATGATTGTGTTTATGTACTAGTCCAGACTATTCATTTAAATTGGACTCCTCTGCTTTTTTGTGATGCTTTCTGTCAGGCTTTGGAGTCCACTTGCTTTGTTCTAGATGCTGATTACTGTATGCTTGTCCCACATACATCTTGGCAAACTGGTGGGTTTGGATTCTGCCTCCAGACAGATACCCATCCTCTAAGGCTGTGTAAAGCATACTTTTCGTATGTGTGGGATGGAAGAGCAGGGAGAAAAGGAGAATTTACAAGGCTGTCAGAGTGGGTAAAAACATAAATGGTGATATTTGAAAGTGCACCTGCCTCTCTACCTGCAGAAGGATTCATAGAGACAGACAGGAAGTGGGTGACCATGACTGAAGGCTTTCAAGGATTTTCTTACTCAAGCATGCCAGTAAGACACTCTTTGCCTGGATTAAAAAGCAGCCCCAAAGTCCACTGTCTTTATCTTAAATGGTATAGCTTGAAATAATTTTTTTAAAAAAACAATTAGATTAGATTTCTAATCTTCTGTACTCGAGATTCACTCTGCTAACCCTTTATCCATTGGCTGGTGTCTATAAACATGTTTCGTTCAGAGGAAGGTAAAAATTCCATGTAGTGTCTGAGAGAAAATGTGGAAAGGGAATTCCTTCTGCACTCACATGGTTCATCTCTTTTTTGCTGTTTGGAAGCACATGGGTTGGTTATGAATGTCACCTGGATTTTTTTTTTTTGCAAAACAGTGGTTGTGTTTGAAGCACTCTGACTTGGAAGGTAATGTATTTGGTATTTAAGAATCTGGCAAGAGAAAGCTCTGTCCCCATGTGCACGCAGAGAAATGAGATGGGGATGTAAGCACGCGTAACTGTTATTTTCCCCCGTCTGTCCTTATCCCTAGAAAGCCATATGCCACCCTTAGGCTAGCATAATGGGAGGCTGTATTAATGATTATGAGCTAGAAATAATCCAAGGAAAAATGAATGGCCTTTGATTCTAGCTTTATGAGAAAATACCCCATTGACTCAGCAGCGTCTGAAATATGTTCTGGGATAGAAAGTTGTAATTAATATAGAATTTCAGGATGCTCTCTCGTGAGATTTTAATTTTTATTTTGGTTAAACTGGTCAGGGACTTGGAGGTTCTCATGTCTAACAGAATATGAATTTCATCAAGGAGGGAAAAACTTAGAGGGAGTTGTTGACTGACCTGCTATCAGATATCAGCATCTTCAGCACACATCTCTAGAGAGCCTACGCTCTGTAAGATTTCTATAGACGTTGAATGCTTTGCCTGTTGGCAGCCTACAAAATGAAAACTATGTATGTATGCATGCATAGAAGTGGTGATGGGAAAGGGAGAGTGTGGAAATGGGCTAAAGTATTAAAGCAAGCAATGAAAGCAGATGGTTTAGTTTGTATTTTATGAAATAGGTTTCTCTTTGTTTTAAATGAAAACTATCAGCTGTCAGCATTGCAAACCTATTTGCAGCAATGCTGTAAGTGCTAAAAGTGCAGTTGGCCCTGAATCATAAAAGGGCAGAGGGTTTTTCTGCTGCTTCCCATCTTCATGTTTATAGAATTGTATATGCTCTGTATACATTAGAGTTGAGCAATTTCATCACAGCCTTTCCTCAAAATTGATTGCTGTTCAGTGTCTCTTCTTGCTGTTTCTCCCTTGTCAGTTGGTTACATCTCTGACTCATTACATTTAATACTGATACTGCTACAATCTTCCACTAAACTAGAAGCATTTAAGGGTCTGGAGTGGATAGTCATTGTCTAGATATGTTCTTTTAAATGCTTTAATTCCTGTCATCGTGGAAAAGTTTAGAGCTGGATTATCACCTTAAGAAGAAATGAGTCTTTGCTCATTCAGTGATGAAGTCTGGTCATCAAGATGTTAGAATATGTGTTGCAGAGCTCTTCAGATACTGACACGAGTGCAAAAGTTGTTGCCAGCAGCTGTCTTGGGTTTTGGACACCTGCTGCCTCTCATTTCTCGCATCTCCCACTCTATCTTCCAATCCCAAAGTTGGCAGTGCCCCTAGAAATACTCTGTTTTGAGTTCTTAAATAGGAGATCTCTACCAAGCTGGTAGTCTGGATTTCTGGAGTCACTGGTCATGCTGTAGTGAAATTAGCTATGTGACAGAGATATTGACTGTGGCAAGGTAATGGATGTCCAGGGTGAAGCTGTCAGGTTGCAAAGGCTCTGCCCTTCCTAAGACTATTTTATCATGCTGATCTCTTCTTCCCTCACTGTCAGATGCTACATTTTGCTGGCTCACTGCCACTTTTACGTTTGCCCAGACCGTGACAGACATGAGAGGTGTGCCCGTTCTGGCAGTCATGTATGGGTGATGTGGTGTATGGCTCCGGAAGAAGGTGCTGGCAATTGTCCCTAGGTGAGAAATGCTAACTTGGCACTGTTTTCTTGATTTCATTGGAAGTTGGACTGTGATACATATGTGGGAAAGCATCTCCTGCCTGAATAATCAGTGCTCCAATGTGAGATATCTGGAAGCACAGGTGCATTGCATGCATGCTTCCCATAGCCAGCCAGAGACTTCTCCACATGGACTGTGTCACCTCTTCTACCTCTCCTAAATACCTAGGACAGAGGTTGCTGGTTTGACCTGAGATCAGTTTCAATAATTTTTTTGCCTCTGATTGTTGAGAGAAATACCTTGATTGGTGCTTAAATCCATGATACATTCATCTGCCTGTGGTGGCTAGCCAGTGGAAGAGAAATGAACACTTGTTTTAGCACAAAAGTTCAACTCTACTGACCAAGGGTGCTAGAGGCTGGGACTATAAAACTCACAAGCTCCTAGCTGGGAGCTGGAAGTGAAGCTCACTCAACGAGGAAGCCCAGAACCCTTAATCTTAAACAGTTTACTTTAAACTTTGAAAATACTGGTGGACTCACTGTCTTCTATTATTGGTCAGTGTTGGTAAGGGCAGATCTGCAAACAGAATTGGGCACAGGCTTAGAAGACAGCAAAACTTAAGCCGGTATCCCTCCTGAGCTGTAATTTTTAATATTATTTTATTTAGCCTGTGCTTCACTCCAAATGTAGTTATTTTTCCCCAGCACAGCAATATATCGTAGTGTATCTACACCTGTTTTAATTTTCCTGTTTCTGTTCAGGGGAGTCTCTCTGTCTATTCTTGGAGTAATAATTTCCCCTCTCCTGAAAGGTAACAAAATTCAAGCCCTAGGCAATACCCACAGAAGAGATCACAGAACCACAGAACTTCAGAGGTTGGAAGGGACCTCCAGAGACTGAGTCCAACCCCCTTACCAAGGCAGGATCCCCTAGGGTAGTTTGCACAGGAATACAGCCAGGTGGGTTTTGGCAGTCTCTGGAGAAAGAGACTTCAGAACCTCTCTGGGCAGCCTGTTCCTGTGCTGTCACCCTCACTGTAAGGAAGTTTCTCCTCATGCTGTGGCGAAACCTTCTATATTCCAGTTTGTATTCATTGCTCCTTGTCTTACTGCTGCTGACCAACAAAAAGAGATTGGCCCCAGCCACTTGACACCCACCCCTCAGATATTTGTATTGATGAGATCTCCTCTCAGCCTTCTGTTCTGCAGACTAAACAGCCCCAGGACTCTCAGTCTGTCTTCATAGGGGAGTCATCCTTGTGGCTCTCTGCTGGACTCTCTCCAGCAGGTCCCTGTCTCTCCTCAACTGTGGAGCCAACAATTGGACACAGTATTCCAGGTGTGGTCTCACCAGGGCAGAGTAGAGGAGGAGAAGAACTGCCCTAGACCTGCTGGCCACACTTCTCCTGATGTGCCTCAGGATGCCATTGGCTCTCTTGGCCACAAGGGCACATTACTGGTCCATGCAGAACTTGCTGTCCACCAGGACTCCAAGGTCTTTCTCCCTGGAGCTGCTTTCTAGCAGGGCAGCCCTCAGCCTGTGCTGGTGCCTGTTGTTAATCCTCCCCAGAAATGACTTGTGGTTAGTAACAATGTTGCTTTCCTTAAAGCTTTAATTCTGCTGTTGTGCCTTATGTCTTAGGTGGTCCCTCATATCCCTATCTTAGTGGTAGGGCTTCTTCCTCCTCCTCCCTTTCTTCTCAGCAACTGTCCAGTGCCACAGTGTTACTACCTGATGTTCGTTTTGTCCTGCAAGTGTTTGTCCACCAGAAGTTGTGACAGTTAATGGCTTAGACACTGCAAGGATGACAGATGTATGACCATTAAAGAGCTACTGGTGTGCATGACCTACCTGCTGAAATGATATGTACCATAAAGAGCCCTGTGTTCCTCCTGTCCATCTGCTGAGGATGGACAGCCTTGCAACTGCTAAAATGTAAAAACAAAACAAAGCACACGTGTCCTGACTGTAAAAATCAGCAGGAAGAAAAATGTTATTCACATCAGGCTTTTGTCAAGACTGGTCAGTGATTACTGGTGAACACCTGCTGTGGATTGGTTTGTTTGGCCAAGGACTTGATGCTACTGTATCAAACCCATCTGCAAAGAAGGGATAATTGACTTCCTTTGGTTCAGCTGTAGATTTCAGTTCCAGCCCTCTCAGCTGTTGCAAAGGATGAGGATGGATGACACACAGCTGATGACACATCATCTCTCAGTTACCTGAAGAACTCACTCTGTGCCATTAAAATGATGGCAGATCCCATAAACATATGGCATTCCACTGTCTGCTCCCTCTGGCACCAAACTATGACTGAGAGGAAGGTTCCTCCTGCCCTGCCAACTCCCCTCAAATAAATAATCATAATAAGAAAGGCCAGCCTTTCTGGAGTTCCTGCTGCACAAATGTGCAGCTGACTGCATGTAGCACTGAGAGGCTGGAAAGGCTTTCAGCCCTTGACAGCAAATGAGAGCTGTGGCTGCCTCATAAATGCCTTGGCTTCTAGAAAGAACTGATTTTGGGCATCAAATGTTTTGCATCTTGTAGGTGCTCTGCTGCTTCGGGGTTACTGTATAAGTAAAAAAGTAGGAATAAGTAAATAAGAGTTGATACTGCATCTCTTCATACTGAAATAGGCTTGCCTGGAAAAGCAGCAGGTGAAGGCAGATTGGATTTGGCAGAAGTTTGGACTGTGCACTAAAGATGTGTTCAGTTGCCGATGACGGGGAATGTGGTCGGACATCTGATCAATCAAATGGCTTTCTCTTAGAGAGCACTCATTGAAATTGTCCAGTAAAGAAGATGACTTGCTATTTAGGTCAGCTTGTGCATTCAAAAGTGCCCTTGCAGAAGGTTATTTGTCCTCTGCAGGTCATTCGGAAACTGCGGTTGTTGGCCACCTCCCCTTGAGTGTGCCTGGCATTGCCACGTTCGCTGGTGCGTGTTGTGGATGTCAGCATCTCTAATACTGTGCAGCACCGCGTGTGACTCCCTGAAACTGGCTGCTTCACAGCTCTCTTCCCTTTTCTTCCACATTATGGGGCAATGCTGCAGCAGTCCTTGGGGGCTTTGCTTTGTGTTTATTTCTGGGGGTGCATGTGCTTTGATTTTTGTGGTACTAGCATGAGTTCCCAGCAGGGGATGGCACTGCGCTGCTTAAGGTGCTTGTCATTTTAAAGGAACTTTTCTAAACTCGTCATCCTAAAAAACACATTGTGCAGCAGCAGGCAGCCTCCATAAATCACTGATTTCTCTTTTTCTTCCCTTTCCCTTCCTTTCTCTCTCGTGCTTTCTGTATTCCAAGCCTGCGGATTTGGACGCCTGGGTAAGCTTTTTTTTTTTTTTCTTTCTCTCTGTCTGGATCTTGCTTATTCCAAGTGTCATGTTGTTACTGCTCGTGTACAGATTGTTATTGCTGAGCACAGATGCAGGATTTTATTTTCTGTCATTACATTTTAAAAGGTGTTCAGCTAGAAAATTGCATATTATTTCCTCCATAAAGATTTTCACTGGTTCCCTTTGTGTAGCTTACAGCTGCTGAAACCGAACTTGATCTGGTGATGTGTGTTGTTGGCTTACAGAGTAGCAGAAGCAGGAGGAAATGAAGGTTACACCACTGCTGCTTTTCAAGGCCATGAGTCTACATCTGGGTTTAAAAAAAAAACCAAACAAAAAACCAACAAAAACAAAACCCAAAAAAACCCCACCAACAGAAACCCAAAACTCAGTCACTTGCACTCAACAGAATGAGAGAGGACAAAAAGCAAATGGTTTTGTAGGCCTTGTGTGTCTGGAATAATGGCTGCTGGTGGCTCCACAACAGTGATGATATTGCTGCTGATGCAAGTGAAGATTGAATCAAGACTCCCTCGTGGTTACTTGTCCAGTACAAGCCTCCCTGTAAAGTTCTGCTTTTCAGTCTCAGGCGTGGTGTGTGCAGGCTGGTACTTGTTTCAGTGTTGCCCTTTCAGCTCTGACATACCTTTTGGGCTTAGTGAGGACCATGCAAGCTAGCTAATTTTGGAGCTAGTTCTGTTTTGCAGTGCATTGTTGTCAATTCCTCCTCCTACTCTTGGAGCCTTCAGTAGCATTTGTTTTTCTTGACTGCCACCAGGACTGAGAGAGACATGGGAAACCATGAGGTATAGGGATTTGCAGTTGTGAAGTGTGGCAAGCAAGCTGCTGTGCTGCTGTGGAGAGGTTACTGGATACCTTTGGGGGAAGCTGATAACTCCTCTCAGCACAGACAAGATGATGTTGAAGCAAGTCCTTTGATAGAGACTTAAGGACCTTTCCTTTATCCTTCCCTGGACTGCTTCCAACTGAATCTCCAGGCATCATCTTACTAGTTCTTCTGTGACTGGTGAGTGTGTTTTGCCAAGAAGATAAATATCTTTCACAGTAGTGTTGCCAGATGTTGTGACTTCCCTTTGAGTAAGTTCTTTTAGTAGGTTGAGGTATGGACCTTTCTTTTTAGATTGTCTTGCCCTTTGCAGACAGGAGTGTATTTGTGGTGGTGTGGTTTTTCCATTCCAGTATCTTCTCCATGCCCTCTTCCCATATCCTAGAACCTCAACAGTGTTGCAGAGAGAGACAGCCTGATGTGGCCTGTGCTATTGCTGCACTTTATTCCTGGATCCCACATTCCCTGCTGTAATCTGGCCCTGCCAAGAAGCTCTTTTCTTCCAATCAGATTTCCTTCCTAGTTTTCATGTTTAACAAGGTGATGAGAAGGGACTGTGATTAAAAACAATACAGATCTGGTGATATTTTGTGAAGGGGGGGGGCAGAGCCAAAGCTAATCTGTGCATGAATGTAGCTAAATTGAAGCCCAGCTCCTAGAAAATCAGTTGCATGGTCTGATGTGCCGCATGTTGATGTCAGTTCAGGATGAGGCTAAGAGTGTCTGTCTTTGTTCATAAAGCATGAACCAATATTTCATTACCTCAATTAAGGGGCTTGTGAAATATTTCTTCTGGCCTGCCTGTCAGTTAGCAGGCCAGTACTTGAATTCTTTTAGTTGAGCCAGTATGTAATGCATAGCTTCAGAAATGTGCTTTCACAGTTTCTTTCTAAGTGGATTGCTTGGTAAAGGGAGAGGAGGAGGAAGGGAAGTGCACATGCCTCTGCCCTAGCTCTTTGGCATGGTTCAGAGCAGTGCTGACATAACCTGGAAGAACTTTGGCTTGTGGAAAAAGTTTAAAGTTTAATGCTAGTAGTTTGCTTTCTTACAAAAGAACAGTGAAAGTAATGGTTGTAACTTCTGACATGTCACAGGGAGTTCTTGAGCATTTCCTGAGTGTACCTTATACCTATGTTTTGTACAGAGGGCAGCTGCCTACTGTGTGCATCCTCTTTCACAAGTACATGCTGTCCCACACTACTTTTCTAAGTTTTGGGTGCATCTATGTGTTCTACAACTAACTCTGCTCTTTCTCCTCTCCCTCTGTTTTCTTTCTGTCTTTGTACTACTTGGATGTCACATTCTATTGTGTTTCAAACTACAGTTTCTTAGACATGTTCTCTGGGCTTTGGTTATCTCTTGCTCAGATGTAGATTCTGCGACATGGATGTGAAATGCAACTTTCTGATGTATGAGTTGCAAACTAGTGTGTTATCATGCATGTCTTCTCTTCTCCTTCTTTCTTCAGTTCTAAAGGCCTTTATGTGAAAATCATATCTGCTTTGTTTGGCACCTGCAGTGTCAATCCCCTGTGAAATTGTAATCATTTCCATAGCAGCCAGTTCTGTCTGGGACATCACAGGCTTCTGACTTCAGGCAGGGAATAAGCAGCAGGACTAGAGGAACTCTTAATAAATATCCTGTATTCATACAAAATGTCCCTTGTTGCCTAACCCAGTTTTGGAACAGTGAATATTTCAAGTGACACATGCTCTGACTGTACCATTCATACTTCAAATATCATCATAAAGTATACTAAAGTTTCTAGTAATAACAGCTGGGGATAGAGGGAAACAGCAACTTTCAAGCAGATCAGTCACTTATAGAATGTTTCTCAGTATACTTCAATGCACTGAAGCATCAGCAGCTCTTGAAAACAAGCAAAGCATATGAAATGTTTGAGTTGTGAGTACAAACTTTTTGTGTAGCTTTTGATTCACCCCACAAACTCATGGCAGTAAGTGGGAGAATAAAGGCAGGTAGAAGGGCAGAAATTTTTTAGAGGGACAAATGGGGGGTGTGTGTATGTGTGCTGAGTAGTCTGCAATTGGCAAATCTCGTTTTGATTCTTTGACATCAATCTTGCAAGCTCTTTGGAGAAGTCTCTGATGGAATGTCTGCCTGCTGCAGGGTGCATTGTTGTGGAGGTGGTGTTCACTGTGGGCACCCCAGCTCCATCATGCCTGCTTGTGAGTCTGTGAGTTGCCATCACGCCGATCAGCAAACCTCTTGTGTCTCCATCTCAGCACCCCACTTGAAAGGTTAGGCATTTAACTTGTGTTCCCTTCCAGAGATTTCATATCTGTGTCTTGCCAGAAACAATAAAGCCACTTGTCACTGTTACATTGTTACAAAATAGGCAAAACTAATAATCGATGTTAACTTCGATATCCAGGCAGAGATTCTTAATAAGTATGAAAATTGTTTATTAACATTAAATCTTGCCAGAAAACTTATTTACAAGGTTCAAAACGCAGGGTTTGAAATGTATACACACAGGGAACAGGCAAAACTGGGACACTTGAAGAGGTAATCAGCAAATGCAAACATTATACTGGAAGAGAAGGTACCGCTTGTGGTTAATTATCCCACTTGTACACTAGGTGGGCACAGGAAGCTCCTTTCTGCTTGTGGCAGAAGGCAGTTAATGATTACAAGAAGCTTTAAGTATTTACTCATAAAATATCAGACAGTACCCAAAGCATGTGGAGGGCTTGCTGTCGGTGGTCCCAAAGCCGTTAGAGGCTTTGGGGTTTCCCAGGCTCTTTTCTCAGGCAGCTGGGAGTCGGGCACAGTCTCTGACCTGGTTCCTCTTGAAGCCCCATTCAGCAGAAGCCTTGCAGAGGGGCAGGCAGGATGCAATGCCATGTGCAGGCTTGGCATAATGTCACCCTGGCTGATCACCTGCAGCCGTTTAGAGCCTGTTCCTGGTAAAAACTCAAGGCAGTGGAGTTTCCAGGCTGTTCAGGATGTAATGAGGCAGCAACAGCACATGAATATAACAGCAGAGAGCACATTGTGTTAGGTGCTTATCCCTTTTTATCAATACAGCCCAAGACTAATGGGCCTTTGGACATAGATTAGCCAATCAGGATGACACTTTACCAAGCTTGACCTTATTAGGTGAAGCCAGGGCTTTGGTTTTCCTTTCCCGCGGTTGTTTCCCCCAGCACAGAAGGAGGGGGAGCAGGGGAACATGTCTGGGCAAGCCACAGTCCTTAGACTCAGTGGCTCCAGGTTCTTTGTACTCTTTCCTGAGGTTGCTTCTGCCCATAGCAGAAGTGGGGAGAACAGAAAAATGTGTCTGGGCAAGCCAGGACAAGTATAAGCCTATTTTGGCCTACCACAACATACATGTGTTGGGTTTGTGCTCCCAGAGCAGTTTGCTACCCCAGGAGAGCAGCACTGACACACAATTGATTGATTTAGATGAAGCAGAAACTTTCTTGCATTTTTAAAGAGTTCTTTTTTTCTATGTTAAAATACACTTTGCATTACATCTAAATTGTGCTGAGAGGTCAGTACTATGCATTCTTTCTTTTTTTCCTTAAGGAAATACAAATCACTTGTTTAGTAATCTAATTTTGTGAGTGTTATGCAGAAAATCAACAGGAGAATTGGGTTCCTTTTGGTCATTCACCAGACTGCCCTGCCTGCTTACATCTGTTTCACTTCATCTGAAATTGCGTATTCCTTTTCTGTACAGAAGGTGGATATTGATTCAGAAGGATAGCTTTGATTCTCTTATCACAGAAATGGTAGTATTTTTGACACTTACAAAGTGCCCATCAGTGCCCCTATTGTTCCTCTGATATCTCTTCAGTCATGCTACAAGTCTGGGGCAGCTGATTCTCACTCCCCATCCTGTTTCAGATGGTCTGTGGACTGCAGGATACATAGCAGCTTTGGTTAAACCCAGGCCAGGGGGTTTGCCTTTGATCAGGTGGTGTTGAGAGCAAATAGATTTAGATGTGAGTCTGTAATGCTTGTGCCTTCCTTTTGGCCCTGTTGGCTGGGTGACAAACATGAAAACCAATATTCTACTTTTTCCTTAAAAAACAGACACTGCCACCACCACAGCCCTGCAAACCCATTATTTCATGTACTTCTCTTCTTGCTTATCAAGCTGCCTATCTTAAAGTCTCTTCTAAGCCCTATTATACCACCATATTTCCATCAGCAGGGGAGTAGAAAGAAAGAAATGCACAGCACTTGGCTTTCAGATGTAGTTTTTCTCATTAACAATGGCTGTTGGCCATAAAAGGGCAGGTCTGAGCCCATGAGGATGTTTCTGTCCCAGCTGCTTAATCATATTGGCCCAGCATTTTCTGTGATTGTACTATCATCATTAAAGTTAAGAGCAATGCTGCTGGGATGCTGTAGATAAGCAGGGTTTGTGCTCATGTTAAAGAGAGTAATAATTCTAGTTGTGAAAGGTCTTCTTGCTTGATAGTAACTTATGTGAGCCCAGAGATTTGGGGGTGGGATGGACGAAGGAAAACACCTGCCATTCTCACTGTTGTTGCTTGTTATTTTTCAGCTTAAAAAGTTTGGTTTGGGTCCATCAATGCTATATTTTCTTAATGCTAGTTCAGTTTAGGGATGGGGAATGCAATGAAGAACTGCTAGTTGCTAAGAGCTGAAAGGTAAAAGCTATTGCTGTAACCACACAATTGATCATTGTTCAGTTGATGGCCTGGCTTTGCTTGAGCAAGTGCTTGTATACCAGATTTGCTGTTCTGGAGGTGTCACACTTAACACTTCAGAAGATGGATGGAAGAGGAAGACTTTTGACACCCATGTCCCCTCCAAATCTGCAGCACCCAGTTGAAGGAGCTCTGGGGGTGCTGGTGAGGCACGCACAAAGTGTGGAGAGAGCATTTAATTATCAGAGTAGTCCTTAGGTATGTGTGTAAAAGCAAGTCCACAGTCAGTGACAAAGTGTGTTGCTATAAAAATGTTGCAGCTTAGACTTGTATTTCATCTCTTCCTCATGATTGCAGGCATCTGTTAAATCTGTAGAAGCTTTCTGACACTGAGGGACAAGTGTTTGTAAAGTGGAGGATTTGAAGTTTGTTTTTAAGGTAAGGTGAAAAACATTGGAGTAGTAAACATCATGATTCTTGAAAAACAAGGACTTGGATAAGGTAGAGTTTTGAAAAAGGCAGTAGGAAGGTGTCACCTTTCTGTGGTTACAGGGTTCATTTAATAGGGAAACAGGAAATCAAGTTTGAATTTGGTACTCATAAGAGCATTTAAAACTTGTGGAGATAATCCAAAATGCAATACTGAAAGCTTGTAGTTCCACCCAGAGGGATCTCATGTAGCTGTTCTGAACAGTGACTTTATTTTGTTTTTCTTTAGTTCCTTCCAGCCTGCATCCCACGTTCTTTTCTTGCACTCATAATTTTCATTTTTGATTTCTTCCTCTACTGATGCTCTTTTGTTCTTCTTCCCAGGCCGCAGAGCTGCAAGGCAGGGAGGCAGAGCTGAAGCAGCAAGAGGCCTTCTACAAAGAGCAGTTGGCCCGCATTGAGAGGAAGGTAAGGCTAAGTTGTCTTTTGTTTGTGGCTTCTGAATACTAATGGGATCGGATGCAGGTCTGTGTGGATGCTAAGTGTAGAGAAACAAGCAACATTGTGCTGAAACCCAGAACTGTCAGCTCCCAACATCTGTCTGTTGCTCAGCCCTTACACGTGGAGGTGATGAAAAAAGCTGTACAAACCAAATCTTTTGAACAACTCACATTTGAAAGATGAGAGGTTTTTAACTGGCTGATGTTTGAAATAAAAGGAGTCAATCTTTATTTGCTTTTTCAGCATGGGGTTTAGGTGAAAGCTAAGTTCAAAAAAACTCAAGTATCGTTTTCTAAGACTTCTTTTGTTTCAGATTCTTTCCTAAACTAACTCCCCCAAACAACTACAGATCTTGCTATGAATATGAATTTAAGTTGTATTGTTAATTTTTCTCTGGGGAGCCCAAGGGTTCAAAGGGTGGTGCTGCAGTGCACTGCCTGCTATTTGCTGGATAAGCCTGTGAAATGAGCGTGATTTAAAGAGACACTGTCAAGCATCTTTAAAGCCTGAAATGACCTTTGAAAATCCATTTAGGGATTTGAATCTCTTCCCTAAACATAGGATTTGCTTCACTGTTTAATTGTTTACCATGATGAGTTTTTAAAAATTGATGCCATAAAAATAGGAGCAGCCATGCTGCTCCTTATGAACTAATGTGTTTTTTGCTTCCTGGCAAAATGAAATAATGTTATAAGTAGTCTTTATTTTTTAATACACGTGGAGAATAATATTCTCCAATTTGAAGCAATTAAACCACCTGACAGGGTGTCGCATGTGTGTGACTTGTAGTTGTGAAGAATATGAAGAAATGCAAACACTGAGAAAGGTAGGCTGGATGTAGAGAGACAGAAATCAATCAGCTCTACTACCAACATGCAGAGCAGCCAGGCAGAGAGGGATGTGGGGGTACTGGTCCACAGCCAACTGAACATGAGCCAGCAGCGTGCCCAGGTGGGCAATAAGGCTAACGGCATCCTGGCCTGGATCAGGAATAGGTGACCAGCAGGACCAGGGAAGTCCTTCTGCCCCTGTACTCAGCTCTGGTTAGGCCACATCTTGAGTACTGTGTTCAGTTCTGGGCCCTTCTATTTAAGAAAGATGTTGAGGTGCTTGAGCATGTCCAGAGAAGGGCAACAAGGCTGGTGAGGGGCCTGGAGCACAGCCCTATGAGGAGAGCTTGAGAGAGCTGGGGGTGTTTAGCCTGGAGAAGAGGAGGCTCAGAGTGGACCTCATTGTTCTCTACAACTACCTGAAAGGAGGTTGTAGCCAGGTGGGGTTGGTCTCTTCTCCCAGGCAACCAGTGACAGAACAAGAAGACACAGCCTCAAGCTGCACCAGGGCAGGTTTAGGTTGGATGTTGGGAAGAAGTTCTTCACAGAGTGATTTGCCATTGGAGTGGGCTGCCCAGGGAGGTGGTGGAGTTGCCATCCCTGGAGGTGTTCAGGAAAAACCTGGATGAGGCACTTAGTGCCATGGTCTAGTTGATTGGCTAGGGCTGGGTGATAGGTTGGGCTCAATGATCTCAAAGGTCTCTTCCAACCTGGTTGATTCTGTGTAGCATGATGGTGAGTGTGAAACTTGGGAAAACTGCAGGTTACAGAAATGGTATAAAAATATTGGCACATCCATTCCCCTTCTCATTCCCTGCTACTGCATGATTGTCCATACATTTTTTTTTTCTTCAGAGCCATTGGTGGTAAAATGTGCCCATGAGCAGTTTCACATAATACAATTCTGTAACACTTTAATCCATACAGTTCATTAAAAAATAAACTATTAAAACTACCACTCAGTGTTGCATTCAGATTTTTAAATTCTATTTCTAGATAATGGGGATTGTTGAGTGAAATTGCAAACAATCTAGCAGCTATCGTTCTAATTATCACAGTTGTCCATATGTTCATAGGCAAAGGGAATTTCTGCAATTTCTTGGTCTCATGCTGTGTGCTTCTATTATATTCCCTTCTTTGGATCTGATTTCGTGAAGCGGAAGCCGCAGGGAAAATTTGTGTATGTGTCTGTCCTTCATGGACAGTGGAGTGGGGAGAAGTTTGTGTCCAGGCTGCATTGCCTTCTTTTTGAAGTCTTTTGTTTTGTTTTGTGTTTCCCTTTTCATATCCATGTCCCTTGCTGCAGGGTATTTTTTTTTAAGCAAGGTGATGGCTATTTTAGTGCAAGACCTTCTCAGGGCAGTGAGATGGCTTGCCCACAGGCCTATTCAACTGCAGAGCTACATAGAAGCTATCATCTAGTTCATATGTGTGCAAAAGCACACATGAGATTAGATAGACAGATTTTCTTTACTGTGTTGAAATACTAGATAGTTTCTGACCCTTACACACTAGCATTTTGCTGGTAATAAAATAGAAGAATGCTTCCAACTGTTAATCTGGATTGGAGTGGGAGGTGGTGGGGGCTAGAAGGGAGAGGAGAGAAATGTACTTGAAACAGTGTAATAAAGCTTAATTGTATTAGTTTTGAAAAAGGTTTTTCGATCTTCTCTGTGGATAATTTTATTCCTATAATGGTTGGAAAGATGGAAAACATAGTACAGAACAATCTTTTTTATTAGCTGTTGCTTTTATATAATTCTGCTTTTATTTGTTGAATACGTGCAGACCTTGACATTTTATTTATTTACTTTTCTTTCCACTGGGCTAAAATGTTCCAACTCAGGCTTAGATATATTTTTATATATCTATGTCTACCTATCTTTGTGTGTGTCTACATAAGAAAAAAAACCCACAACACAAGGGGATGAGGTGGAGGGGATCTTCAAAATAGAAGCTTGCTTTCTGCGTTATTTTCAGAGGGGATGGTCACTTGGTCTGTGGTCACTGGTAATTGAGGTGTGTGTGCCTGGGAGTGAGTGTATGTGATGACTGGAGTTAGAAAACTGAAATTCTTCCTTCCAAGGATCAGGCTGTCTGAAGTTCTCCCCTCTCCTCTTCTGCTGTGCCTGTCTAGAAACTCAGGCTGCCTTTTGTCTCCACAGCAGCATAACAGAATGCAGTAACAGGAGGCTGTTGTAGGATGTTTCGAACTTTTGAAGTTGAGAACTAAATACCTTCTTGGTAAAATGCTGAGAACAACTGTGTTATGTACTCCTTAATGTACTAACTGCTTCACTGAATCCATCATGGAAACTGTCCTGTTTCTTCTGATAGTGGTCAGTTTTCAGACTTGGAAGGAAGGTGCAAAAAAACCCTCATCAAAACAAAACAACTTTTGGAGAACAACTTTGAGAAGAGTCTTTCTAAGTGTTGTCAGTTGGAGGCTGCCACGAGCCCTGCTGCAGAAGAGGTTTTTTTCATTCAGTATTTTTGTTCACTGTAATGGAACTTGGCTTACTGCCATTGTTCTTCTACATGTCTCAGGCATTTTTTCCTGAAGCCTTGTTTAGCTCTTTGCTTCCAATATCACATGGCAGTGTGTACCACAGATTAACTTCTATACTCTTAAAAATTCTCTGTTACCAGCTTCAAAAACATTTTTCATTTAATATGCTTTATGTGAAAGAGATAAAGGGAATTGTCTTCATGATTCATTATCTGTAGACTTCTGTTCCTTCTTACCTTCTCATTAAGCTTAAGCAATCCTCACCTTTTCAGCCTCTGCTTGTGTGAATGACTTTTTCCTGATTTCACATTCTGTGTGTTTGTGTTTGAGCCCTTTCCCCCTTGTGGCTCTGTCTTTGAGATGTATTGAACAGAACTGTACTCAGTAGTTCCCTTGAATGCAGCAGATTCTGTGAATACATTATCCTTTTATTTTTGTAATCTCTGAAATAGTTCTGTAATCTACTGGACAGAGAGCAGAATTGGAAGCAGAAAACTGTTCATTTTCTAATAGCTGTTTCTCTTTTGGGAGTTTGAAACAATTACTTAGTCCATCTATCTCAGTTATTCCATCTATGTGATGGAATAGCTTATAATAGGAGGGCAAAGCGTTGTGAAACAGTAAAGCTATAAAAATGCTAAAAAGGCTTTGCCTTCAGTTTTGCATGAGATGAACTGTGTGTATACCTTGTTTCAAACAGATCTTGAGAAACTCAGTTTCTCTAGATGGTCTTATTAAAATTTTCACAGGAAAGGGCATATATGGAAAAAAAACCAATAAATCAGTGTTTCAGCTTTTGCAGTTTTCCCTACATCATCTAATCAAGCATTGGAAAAAGTGAGACACTAAATGCAGCAGTGCTGTGCCACACTGAAGATCCACCTAGTTCCATGTGCCAGTCCTGGCTGTGGCTGAAAGTGAATGTCTCGGGGTGAGCGCAAGATCAGGGCAAAGTGTGTGGGATACTTGCCCCAAATGTTGTGACCAGCTTTGAAACTTTATTTGCTTAATCCTCTCTAAGACACATGAACCAGAGCTGTGCACACAGTGCACAAGATGCAGGTGTATATATGGTAGCTGAACTGGAAGCACTCTTTGGTCTGCTGATTCACAGAAAACATCCAGCTGAAAGAGACCTCAAAGATCATCCAGTCCAAGCTTTGACCCAGCTGAGGGTCAGTCCTACATCATGTCCCTAAGCGCCAGGTCCACAGGCTGCTTAAGCACCTCCAGGGATGGTGACTCCACCACTGCCATGGGCAGACCATCCCAATGTTGGAGAACCCTCTCTGTGAAGAAACATTTTCTATTATTCAGCCTGAACCTCCCCTGGTGCATCTTGAAACAATTTCCTCTAGTTCTGTCGCTTGACACTGAGAAGAAGAGTAATGCCTAAAGCTTGATTTACACTTCTGACTTGTGTTGAGCAAATGCCAGGCACTGCTGCTGCTAGTGGCAGTCAGCTGCTTGGAGTGCAGATTTAAATGCAGGAAGTAACTGTAGTGGGATTAAACCAATGCTGTGATTTGTTTCTGGGAGGTGTTCTTTCCCCTCTGCCCTCCACTGTGGGTTTCTCAGGGGTTGTGTGTGTGTGTAAGCCTGGTGGGCTTTGTTCCGCCTGCCATGTGGTGCATGCTTTTGAGACTTTATTTTAAAATAAACAAATTCCCTTGAACAAATTCCTTGCAGAGGATCAGGACACTTGCGATGCCCTTTGTTTTCCTCACTCTGCTAGTTCATTGGTTGTGTTTCAGTCTCTTGGGTGCTTGTATGTTTTTTGTTTTGGTATGCCTGAAGTATTTTGTTAATAAGGAAAATTACAGGGAACAGATCCTTTGAACGGACTATTTCTTATGTAACTGTGTGTAATCACAGGATTTGGGAACTGGTGATGCAGACATTCAATTCCACACTTGTTTCCAATATGACTGTCTAATCTCCAATAAGTAATCCAGTAATGAGACCTGCGTAATTTGTTTTAAGTGGTTAAACTTCTAACTCCGACTTGTTATAGTAATTTTATGTGTCATCCAGGTAATTTGGAATTGTTTCACAAAAAGGGGATCTTGTCTGAACTGTTTGAAGGAGGTTTTGTACTGTAGTATTTTCTCTGGCTAGAAAGAATGAGAGCTGGACCTAATAATCTGTAAGAAAACCCTTAGAAACATTCAATTTGAGAAGGTTAAGCTGATGTTCTTTCATGCATTTCTGTGTTACTGAGAAGCAGGGAGAGAGGGAGAAGGGCGGTGGATGGAACTTGGTACAACAGTTAACATACAGATTGCTCAGAACTGGGATTTTTTATTAGGCATTCTGTGTTTGCATTCTCCTGCTTTCTCCAAATGCTGAAAGTGCACTTCAAAAACTATGATAAGAAAGAAATGCAGTCTGTTGTGGAACTCTTTGGATTAGTTGTATACTTTCTCCCGAGCAAGTATTTGTTTGATTTGTTTTGCCTTTTGGCCTCTTGCTGGGCTTCACTTGACAAAGGTGAAGGGCAGTGCTGCAGTGAAGCAAAACATGAGCAGCTCTTCAGAGTAGTGTGAAATGGCAGGAAAAGAATGAAGGTAATCTTGGCAGATGAAGTGAAACTCCTTGCTGTAGACGATGTGTCGTCTTACTCTGGATTTTCCTAAGCCCCAGCTCCCCTGTTATCTTTTATTAGGTGGCTGTGGACTATTGTGAGCAGTGGGTACATTAATATGCAATGTTGTTCTGCTTGTGGTTTTCCCAAACAGTAAGTGGCACAAGAGGTATTCATAAGCTGTAGAGCATTTATGCCAGTGGGAAAGGAATGCATTAAAAAACCCTCTTTTTCAATTATTATTATTAGTAAGGTAGACTGTACCCTTTTTCTGGCTAGCTTCACAGATTTGCAGTTTCTTGTGTGTCATTCATCTTGTTTGGTTTGTGTAAGTTAATCTCCTTTTGCCCTTGCACCTACTATTTAATTCATGTTTGTAAAGCGTTTAGGATGTGTAAAGAACGGGAGGCAAACTTATTTTTGTTTGTTATTCTTATTGGTGTTGATCCTTCTTCTTTGAGCCTTCTCCCATTTCTGGCACACCAAGGTCACCCCTGCATGTGAGTCCACTGCTGTTTCTGTGCTCTTTGACCAGGAACTCATCTCAATAAAAATCTCTACTGAGAAAGTGACTGCAGCCTGGAGGAAAAAAAAAAAAAAAAGAAAGCCTTCTGGAAGAATCTGTTCATATTGGGTCTTTATGATCAATTTAAAACAGATTCTGTGGGGCCAAACAAACTAATGTCACCTGGCAGAGGTGGCAGGGGATTTCTGTTGAAAGGCACAAGGAATCGCTGAGTTGGGATCTGTCCTAGTTTTGAGCCACAAGCTGCCCAGGGCAAAAGGACAGGAAAGGTTTTACCCCTTCCCAAGGGACTAAAATAAGAACAACTCCACACCGGACTGGAAGTTTAAATGCAAGTACTATTTACAAATACATACAAAAGCTGTTCTCGTAAAAGCAATATGAATTCCTTTTACAAAGGACACATTAGGCCCAGTTCTCCACTTGGGCTGTCCAGAGCCTTCTACAAACCTCCACCCAATTCAACCTTGGCAGGTCCAGGAGCATGCATGTTGGGATCAGAGGAAAGGAGAGAAGGCAAAATGGTTGTGCACTCCCTTACATAGGGAGATACTGGAGCACGGAATAGAATAACAGATTACAATCACAGGATGTCAGGGGTTGGAAGGGACCCAAAGAGATCATCAAGTCCAACCCCCCCTGCCAGAGCAGGACCATACAATCTAGCTCAGGTCACAGAGCAACACATCCCGACAGGCCTTGAAAGTCTCAAGAGGAGACTCCACAACCTGTCTGGGGAGCCTGTTCCAGTGCTCTGTGATCCTTACAGTGAAGAAGTTCCCCCTTGTGTTGAGGTGCAACCTCCTGTGCTACACCATCCATTGCTCCTTGTCCTATCGCAGGGAGCAAGTGAGCAGAGCCTGTCCCTCTGCTCCTGACCCCCAACCCTTGGATACTTACTGATTAAATCTCCTCTCAGTCTTCTCTACTCCAGACTAAGCAGCTCTACGTCCCTCAGCCTTTCCTCATCAGGCAGTGCTCCAGTCCCCTAATCATCCTCATAGCCCTCCACTGGACCTTCTTCAGCAGATCCCTGTCCCTCTTAAACTAAGGAACCCAAAGCTGACGCAATACTCAAGATGGGGTCTCACCAGGGCAGAGGAGAGGGGGAGGAGAACCTTCCTTGATGTACTGGACACTCTTCCTAATACACCCCAGGATCCTATTTGCCTTCTTGGCTGCAAGGGCACATTGCTGCAGTGATGTTCTCCACCAGCACTCCTAGGTCCCTCTCCACAGGGCTGCTCTCCAGAAGATCACCTCCCAACCTGTACTGATGCAGGACTCTGCACTTGTCCTTGTTGAACTTCATTTCGTTCCTTTGTGCCCAGCTTTCCAGTCCATCCAGGTCTTGCTGGATGGCCACACAGCCTTCAGCTGGATCAGCCAAGCCTCCCAGTTTGGTGTCATCAGCAAACTTGCTGAGCAAACTCTGTCCCTCATCAATGTCATTGAAGATGTTGACCAAATCTTGAACAGTATCCTGGGCCCCCCTCTGGGACAGCCTGCCCATCCCCCTGTGACTCTCTAGCCTCTGGAGGACTTTCTTTATGGTCATACCAATTAACTCTTACTTTCCCTTAATCTACAGCAGGATCCCAGGCTGTACCTGTATCCACAAGATGCCCACCTTTGAAAAAGCAGGCACCTTGAGGTGTTATCTTCAACTCAACCCTCTACCCTCTCAGTGGGAGTTAAAGATTCAGTGCCCTTTTCCAAAGGAGTTGATATGTCTTGGCAGGTGTCACTGACACCATTTACTTTCACAATAAAGGGGCCTGGAATGTCTCAGGGCTGCGTGTGAGCTATTGCTGTGCTTGTAAGGGCTGCGTTGTTTGCCTCCAGTCACTCTGTTGCCAACTGCTAGCTTACTGCTTTAGCCAGTGCTGTGGGGGACTTTGAGGAAGAAAAGCTAGTGTGAAACAAAGTTCTGTTCTCAAAAACTGTTTTCCTTTCAGAAGTATTTCTTGTCCCTGCCTTTGTAATCGAGCCTTACAATATTCTTTACAATGTCTTCCTGGGTGTGTGTGGTTTTGTGTTTATTTTGTTTTTTTTTTTTCTCTCCCCAGTACCTAATTTGTTCAGTTCTTGTCCCCTGTTGCAAACTCATCCTCCTACAAACCCAGCAGTGCTTTATGTGACCCTACAACAACTGTAATCCGAAAAAGCAGTTTGCCTTTCAGGCCAGTGGAGCACTGTAACAAAGTACCCAGTTCATCAAACTGTTGATTTAATCTTCTGAACACGGGAAGAATAATCCCCAGTAGAGGTTTCTGAAATAGGCTGATAAGATCTGTCCTAATCATTCGCATCCCTTCCCAGTTGCTCAGGCTGTCTGCCCAAGGCTCTGTGGACATGGTCTTGCAGGCTCTAGCAGTGTCTTTTGGGATGCAGCCCTGGATATGCAGAGAACTGAAGAGTTTGTGCTGTGTGTGCATTTAACTTCTGTACGGGAACAAAATGATCAAAGAACTAACCTGAAACTGTCATCTGAACTTCTTCTGAACTCTCATCCTCTTCCTCTTTTCAGTTATTCACAGACATTAAATGCCACGCTGCGGGGGCGGGGGTGGGAATACAGCACCCATAATTTCTTCTTTCCAATGGTATTTGTTAGGGCTGACCAGCATCCAGAGGAGGCTCTGTCTTCCTAATGCTTCTCCCTGTCTGCAGGGAGAGTTTGATTCGTTGTTGCCATTGGCCAGTTTGCAAACTGCCTTCCAGTAGCTTGTGCTTAATTCACCCATTTAATGGCTGTTTTGCTGAAAGCTTGTAAAGTTTAGTTGTTAATATACCTCAGTACACCAGCTTTTAGAGATCAGATAAATTGATTGGTAATTTGATGAACTCAAAGAACATCTATAATAGAGTAAATAAAATGTGTTAGATGTCAGCACTGCCTCTCTACCTTCTCTGCAGTGTGTATGTTCTCTCTTCGATATGTGTTGACTGATGTGCAGTACATTACATCAAATTACAAGCAGCCTCTATGCAAACAGCAACTAAGTGTTTGCTTCCTCTTCAGGCTGGACAATTAGTGTAGAGATGCATTTGCAGTCTGTGTGCTGAAGGGTGAACTGTCAGAGCCTTACAGTCATTTTGTTTCCCTGGCATTTAGAGTACCTTTGCAGAGAGAGAGAGAGAGAGAGAGAATGATGCTTATGGGTTGCTTCATCTTGGAGGAATCCATCCTCAGGCTTGACTTGTGAAATAAATGTGGCAATGTGTGGTTTGAACTTAGTGTCTTAACACTGAATTTAGCAGCTGAATTTAGATAACAATCTGGTATCTGGTCTCATCAGTGTATCACTATGAAGACTTGTTAAAGGCAGAACAAAAAAGACCTAGAATGTGATCTTGTCTCTTTGTTAGAACTCAACCCAAGAGTATTTATCAAGTCTAGTCCAAAATGAGCAAAACAAGAGATGCTTTTGTCTTACTTCTGTGAGTTTTCCCCATTACTGAATTTCTCATATGCTCCCTTACCATTTTTTATTTAGCCCAGCTTTCTCTTTATTGCTTTCTTATTGCCTAATAGTTTTAATTTCTGTTTTCTCCCTCTTTCTGCTGTTTACGTGCTTGCTTATAAGCAGAAAGATATTTATAAATATGTAGCACTGTTTCTATAAATGGAAGCACTGTTACCAGTAAAACTAATGCTACTTTTTTTTTGATGGGATGCTTGCCTGCACACACACACATACACAAATATGTGTGTGCATGCACATGCTGCCTCTCACCTCTTCTCACTGTGGTGTGTTGTACCTTAGTACCAACTACATTATCCTGCTGCAATACATACCAGTGCTGCCTCTCATTACTGTGTAATTTGCCAACCAGTGTACAGTTAATTTTTGGCCCTGTTATTGCAGTATTGGCTATTTTATGAAACAGTAGGGAATTAGCACAGTGAATTGATTAAATATGTTCCAGACCGAAAGCTGGAGTCTGTGTGTCTGCTGGGATTTGGATGATTGAAGCTTGTGCTTCTCTTGGGATATTCCAGATTTAGACTTAAGTCTTGGAAATTGTTTCAGGTAGACAAGACTTCCCTGTGTGTATGGAATCTGCTTGCATAAGAGCCTGACTTTGGGGAATCTGAGATTTCTGTTTCAGCCTGGAGCAGTCTTTCCACGTGTGGTGGGAAGAAAGTCATCACTGCTGTGACTTAAATAAAGCCAAGGCCTGGGCTCATTTTGGAAAGGTCCTTAAAATTATGAGTCTGCCCTTATAGAATATACTATCATCATGCTAATGGAAAATATGGCTGTTAATTACTCTGTAAATTGGGCAGACTCCACAGAACATCTCAAATTAGTGCTGAATTAAGTAGTCCAGAGATCAGTCTTTAAAAAGAGACTGCTCCATATTTACAGTATCTCTACCTTCTGAAGTGAATGTGTTTAGAAGTTTACTGTGGGTGTGTTAAATACATGTTTCATGACAGCCTAGGGCCACTTCTCTGAAGGTTTTTCCCCATCTGCCAGTCATTTTAAAGAAACATAAATAAAAGAGCTACTCCAATTTCTTGAACATATAATGCACATTCCCAGGAGACCAGAGTGACTCAGAAGGAGCTTGTAAATAACATGTTTTAATGTTCTTAAATATATGTGCACCATCAGGCTCACCATGAGGTCTTGAGCCACTGCAAATGGTATTTGCTTTGTGTGCCACAGAACCTTCCTGATCCCAGGGTGAAGAGTGATGGGGGTTTTGTTTTGCCTTTTTTTGGGGGGGTGATGGAAGAGGTTAGATGTTGATTTGGCTCTATATTCATCTGTACCAAGAGTGATCCCAACTGCAGTTCACCATTATACATTTTGACTGTAATGAAAATTACTTTGCTCACCCATTCAAAGTCCAGGCCCAATGTAAATGCTTTGGGGTTTAAAAAAACTGGTAAACATACATCTCATATGTGCTGGAACTGTCTAGGAGTTGAACCTTGACAAATGTGGAGAGGAGAGCTTTGACCTGGCAGGAGTGGAGTAGCCATCAGATAAACGATGTTGTCCTGGGCAGAGGACAGGGACAGCAAGGAATGGCCAGAGAGCCAGAAAAGGTCAAGAGGCCACTTAATCTGTGCCAGTCTCCAAGAACTCACAGACAAGTGAGATATGGGAGGAGGAGGTGCTGGAACTGAGGTGAAATTCTAAGCCTCTGCTTTGAGAAGACTTGTAATAATGAGGTTATTTTACAAAAAGAGTTAGCTTTTCCTTTCCAAATATTGTGTTTCAGGTCTTTTAATAAGAAAAAAAAAAACCTCTTCATTCCTCTTCCTTCCTTCTCCTTCCTTCTCCCTCCCCATTCTTCTGAACGGAAGCCAAGTTTTTGCGTATGTAATTTCAAGCTTGCAGGCCTGGGTCAACTGAGAAGTGCCTAGATTTATACTCTTTTTTTCCCCCTAGAGTTGTCTGATGATGTATAAAAAATAATTTAAATTGCCCTGACATGCAGCAAGCCTTGACCTGACTGGACTGTGGTTCTTGAAATGGAGAAGACAACTCATTGGCATGTAAAAATGTTGTGTGCTCCCCTGACCATGTGTATGGTTTCTTTTCTTTTAAACTTCCTTATTTGCAATAGTTATATGCTGCAAAATTTCCTTTGACTCTTCAGAGAATGAAGTGTAGTGTGTGAGACCTTTCACCTTTAGGTCATTCGTTAAGAGACAGCTTCTGCTGGCAGCAGCAAAAAGCCACTGCTTCCAGATGGCTAATCACTCATTCGTGTGGCACTGAGATCATTCTCCCTCCACTTAGAGGCAAGAGTTTGTTGCAGGGAGAAAAAAAAAATAGATATGACTGTGTCCTAGCTGTTGATTTCTGTGATGGGCAGAGAGCATCCCAGTGAGGAACACAGAGTTTGTCCTTGCTGGCTGAAAATAGGGCAGTGCTGGGTTAGAAGTTGTGTGTTCATTTGTTCTGTGGACAGAGGATTTGGCTGCAGGTCTGCAGGGCTTGAGGTGCTTTTTTACTTTCTGTTGTTCCCCAGCAAAAGTATAGTTCAGTCCCCTCTTTGTGTTCCTGCTGTCTGATTTCTGAAGACAAGCTGTCCTCACTTGAAGGACTAGGACTTGGTTTTGGTCTTGTCCACTAGACATAGGTGGAAAACAGATACTGTTCTCATGAGCCTGAAAAGAATCCAATTATTACACTGTTTTCCCAAGGCTTTTTTTTT